>SKCR01011733.1:0-55808 GCA_019454045.1 Zanthoxylum bungeanum
TAAAGGTTAGGGACCACCTTATGGTTTTATATCATATCATATATACACATTATGACAAGTTGTACGTATTATACATCATGAGACAATTTTAGAGCATTTGAATTAAGAAACTTAATTTAGTTCCAAATCATATCCCAAGATTCATAGTCTAACCAAGTTATTGATTATAGATCCTAACAGGAACCGCAATTCCCTTTGACGAGTGGCATAGCACCGGCCAGATTCCAATTAGTGAGTGGACACTTTCTTTCTAATTGATTTTTCTTTTCTTTTATATTGTTATACGTAAATACTTATGTTTCGCACATAGGATGTTAGACAGATTTACTTCCAGTTGTTTTAAAGAAAAAATATACTTTAGAAAGACTTGATTTAAAAACATGAGTTTTGTGATTTTTGGAGGCATGGGGAAAAACCCACCTCAACTCTGACTTATGGAATTGACGGATGACATGTGCACATGTAGAGGACTGGGGGACGGCGATACGTAACGCTCCCAGATCCTAGTTCAGGGCTAGGGATGACAAATTCCCTTAGATCCTAGTTTCAAGGTTAGGTAGTAGCATGGATCTGCACTATTGACTGTAGTTCATGGACCGGTAGTTGTATGCTTTGGGGGACGGCGATACGTAACGCCCCAATGTCATGGATTTGCACTCCTAGCTCTAGTACAGTGGCTTCGGGGATGGTGATACGTAACGCCCCAATTTCACTAGTTTAGACATGTAGGGGGATGGGGATACTTAACGCCCTCATATGTCAGGTTTTCATAGACATATATCAGTTTTCAGATATAGTTTTTAGAGATATTTTCGTAGAAAAGTTTTCTAGAAAGGAAATTTTTCAGAAACATCAGTTTTATAAGAGATTTTCAGAAAAAATTAGTTTTACAAAAGAGTTTTCAGACAAGATTTTTCAGAAAAAGAGTACATAAATTTCAGACAAGAAAAGAGTTTTCATATAAGATTGTTGCTGGGAGGACTTTGGTTTTAGAACCAAGCATTTTTATAATAGTATTTTAGTTTTCGTTTTGAATTGTCCACTCACTTAGATCGTTCAAACGGTCTAACCCCCCCACTCTCAGTTTCTCTGTTTTACAGGTATTCCTGGAGGTCGAGCTCGAGAGGATGGATATTGATGGCAGTCACTAGAGGGTTTGGTCCACCAGGTTGAGTTAGAGTTCAGTTCAGTTAGTGTCAGAAAATGTCATATATCATATATTTAGTTTAGTAAAGAATACACATGTAAAGAGTTGTAAATGTTCATTTCTAAAATTGAGATATGTAGTGAATTTGAGTATTTAGTTGAAAAGCATTATGCATTTATGATGTTAAGTAGGGCAAAGATCCCGTGCATGAGTTTATACATGAAATGAGTTTAACATTGTCAGAAAGTCTGAGGTTCATGGGAATAAAATGGTTTATTCCCTGCATTTAGCATCTCCGGATTGAGGATGACATGATGTTACAAAGATGATGAGTGGTAAATCTATCACTATTTCCCACTCATTTAACCTAATATTTTGTATAGTTTCTTGAGTATTATGAATATTTTGATGTGTTTTGTGTTATTTTGTAGATAAATAAAGTTTCAGGACATTCTGGAGGTGATTTGGGCCAAAACAGTGAAAATTGGACAAAAATGGCATTTTAGTAAATTCCCGCGTCGCGACGCCAAGACCTTCCGCGTCGCGACGCCTAACATGCGCCGAACAGTGCTAACGTGCGCCGGGTCCCCAAATCAGAATCTGAGAAAAGTTTGACTTTGCTAACATGCGCCGTGCCACGTGTCACCATCACAGCCGATTTGCTAACATGCGCCGTGCCACGTGTCAGCATCCTACCGTGCTGACAGTCGTCATCGCCACGTGTGCCACGTGTCACTCCAGGTCATTTCCATGTCATCAGCCACGTCAGCAAGTCAACAAGTCAACATTGCCACCTCACCGCCACGTCATCATCAGCCAATCAGGAAGTGCCACGTGTCGCAATCCTACGGTGCCGACAGTCTCTTTCCCACGTGTCGCCACGTCACCGCCACGTCAGCGCCACGTCAGCATCAATCATTGAGTATCTAATCCTTATCTGACACGTGGCGGATAAGAATCTCATCGACCAATCAGAAGCCGCCACGTGTCACAATAATTGAAGCCCAACCACCTCGCCACGTGTCACCTTATCAGCTTATCCAGAATCTGCAAACCGACGAACCAGAGCGTGCCACGTCGACAAAAGCTGGCGTAGCGACGCTGAAGGCCCTGGCGTCGCGACGCTGGAAGCCTACCGAGGCCTATAAATTGAGCTCGAGATTTCAGAATTCATTGTACCACTCTCTCTCTTCTATTCTATATAAAGAGAGAGTTTCTCTCTCTAGTTTCTTTTAGTTTTTAGTTTTTTTTAGTTTTTAGTTTTTTTTAGTTTTTAGTTTTGTAAATAATTTTAATTACGTTTTGTTAATATAGTAATTTTTTTTACTTTTTACAGTTTTTACTATTTACCATGAGGAGGTAACTTCCCCAGCTAGGGTGAAAGGTAATTCTTTTACTGTTACTATTTAGATTAATCTCCCTTAAAAATAATATATTCACTATTTAAAATATTGACTTAAAAAGGATACCGCCAGATTGGTCGGTTGGTAATTCATTTTAATCTGGTTTAAACCTGACTAATAAAGGATACCGCCAGATTGGTCGGTTGGTAATTTAATTTTGTTCCGCATTTATGGCTGGTTGGACTTAATTGACTTAATCAGGTTACCGCCTTTATGGCTGGTTGGAAAAAGAATCACAAGTTTATATATTATTTTATGGGAGATATCTAAAATAGTAAATAGTAAAAGTAATTCCTTTTACCTTATCATTTTATTTTATTTTATTTTACTTTTCAGCTTTTACTTTATGTCTTTTACTTTTAAGTTTTTACTAGCCCTAGTTATGTGTTAGTTATCTAGGGTTGTGATGAATTCTAATATCACCGGTTTATAAGGGGTTATTTTATAGTTTGGGTAATTTAAAGGTTTACTTATTAAGTCTTAAGCTTAATGCTTCTTGTTGTCTGATCACCAATAAGATTGATGTGGTAAATCTAAAATGAACTAGACATAGGGATTTTAGGTTTCAGCCTTAGACTTAATAGCCCACGATCTTCCTTGAGGATAGATAACCCTTTAATAGATTTCCTTACAGGATAGACATATACCTGTCGGGCGGGGGTAGCCATAATTGGAACTTAAACTTAATGAATCCAGATAATTTGGTTGACATAGACATATGGTTCAATTGGGTTAAACTGGGTATTTGCGTCTGACCATCGACAGAGGCTTTTGCATAATTTAGTGTTCCAGGTTAGTAAACTGATTTATTACACAAACATAAAATAATCACTTCATCTTTTAAAAGATATTAGAAGGATTCACAACCCTAGATCTTTGTGTCTTTTGTTATTTTCCTTAGTATTTTCTTTTGTCTTTTTATTTATTTATTTATTTTGCAAAACTACAATCAACCAATCAATCAAGCAATCATTCTTTTCACCCTCAATTAGATATTTGTAAATAAATAGATTCAATAATTAATAACAATAGTAGGAATTAAGTCCTCGTGGGATCGATATTTTTATACTACTTGAACGATACGTGCGCTTGCGTTATACGTGTGTGTTTACGCCGGTCAAGTTTTTGGCGCCGTTGCCGGGGACTTATTTTTCTTGAGTTATTAATTTTGAAGCTATCTAATTTACTTGTATCTAATTTTCTTTATCTTTATCTGTAATTTTTATTTCTTTATTGTATTTTCAGGTGATTGAAAAATGGAACATTATTGGGAGATTGAAAGATTACGAGCTTTACAAGAAGATACACCCCACATCTGGGAGCAACAGTCCGGTTTTCTGAGGCCTGTTGTCCAGCCCAACATTTATCATGGATGCCAGAACCAAGCAATACCACATTTGCTCAACAGAACGCAATGGGGAGATGTGACATATGTAATGGTAACCACCCTAGAGATTATTGCGAATACAACTACCATCCAGGGTGGCAGAGCTATCAAGATCCTTCATGGTATGACGAGCCATCACATTTCACAGAACCATATTTTCATCTTATCCACCATCTACCTATGATTTCCATCAACAATCAGAACCATCAGAGGAAAATCAGTTGATTCACATGCTCAAAGATTGGCTCGAAGAACGGGAAGCTCAATTAGATGCACAAATTCAGAGACAATCAGAATTACTTCAGAGGATGACAGATCAAATGAGACAATTAACAGAAAACCAGAACTACATACCTCAAGAAGCATTTTTAGATGACACTGATGAAGCCTTCGAGTACCCAGAGATCCACAATGACACTTAACAGAGGAGGAGGCTGAGCAGTATCAACAACCAGAGGTATCAGTTCAGGAGCCCGAACCGGCAAAGTCTCAATTTGACTTTTATTATTCAGATTCTGACGAGGATGAAGCTGATCTATTTGTACCAACTGTACCAACAACGGAGGATCAAACTTTCAATCCTCAAAATGAAGATCTTGGAGCATGCTTTACCTTGATGTTTGAAGAAGATCTATCTGAACCATCCATTCCAGTCGTATCAGAGGATGAAAACCTAATATCAGAAACATCTTTCATCCTCAGGTTGACAATTTTGAAGCATGTATTTCACAGATGACAGATGAAAAACTGAATACAAAAATTTTACAATACATCTGTGAAGAAAAGGTGGAGCAAGAAACAGAGCAAATGGAGGAGCAAATGTCTGACCTTAATAAAGATCCAGAGCATTCAGGAGAAACATCGCTGTTTTGGGGAGTACAAATCAAAGATATCGCCCAGAAGCTTGACAGAATGGAACTCCCATTCCAAGTCAAGCACCATATGAGACCTCCTGATTTTCTTTCTTTCTTTGCAGGAACCACTGGAACAACAAGGAGCAAAAAGGTGGCACGAGCACTGAATGAGACAAAACTCTTTTTGCCACTTTACCGTTGGAAGAGACCCTTCAAAAGCAACGCTCACGGGATTGTCTTTGATCAGACATCTAAAACGACATTGAAACCTCCTTAACAGATGAATTTCAGTCACGTCTGGCTGAAGACGAAAAATTTAGCGCTAGCAGGGAGGCAACCCATGCAATTTGTTGTAATTTCTGTTTTATATTTGTGTATACATGTTGTAGAATTTTTTAATTTTGTGTGTTATTTTTGTAGGGAAAAGCACAAACGAGCATTTTAAGACAGAAGGAATGGTGTTTGGCAAAATGAAAGCTAATTCATTAGCGATGGCTGAATAAGGAATGGATTCTTGAGACGCATCCTAATGAATTTATACTAAACGAGTGGCGTATTGCGTACACAATTCTGTTGCCTTAATTATTGCTTTGATTTGCTTTTCTGTTGTAATTATCTTTATTTTCGTAGACAGGATCCAGACTTTTTGACCTTTCACGATTTCTTTTTTGTTTAGCTACTAAGCTTCCTCTGGAAGATATTAGTGCTATTATTACTCACCCGTTTCAGGTACTATAAAATCAGCCCGTCATTGCACTTTGGAAGGCATCCTGATTTGAGAAAGAAATACATAAAAAAAAATGGAAGCCACTTCAAGAAGACGAGTTGAAAACATCTGTGTGTTTTGCGGTACTAGTATTGGTACTAAGCCACAATACGTAGAAGCAGCACAGGAATTGGGTCGAGTCTTAGCTGCAAGGAATATGCACTTAATATATGGCGGAGGCAATCTTGGACTTATGGGGATCGTTTCAAAGGCTGTACAGGAAGGAGGCAGTCATGTTTTGGGAATCATCCCAAAACCCTTGGCAGAGGCAAATCTTATTGGATCATCAAACGGAGAGGAACTGATCGTGCCAGGTATGTCTGAACGACTGGTAGAAATGATTAACCGTGCTGATGCTTTTATCGCTTTGCCAGGTGGCTTGGGCACATTGGAGGAAATTTTTATAGTTCTATCTTGGGCGAACCTGAACATACACCAGAAACCGCTTGGACTGTTTAATGTTGATGGATTTTATGATTTTCTTTGTGTGTTTCTTGATGATGCTCGGAGAAATGGGTTCGTGTCAAAACCTGTGAAAGAACTCCTCTTTACTGCCAGAACTGCTCCGGATCTAATAGACCAACTCATAGCCTATGAACCACAAGTTGACCCTATCCTTTCAAAGATAAATTGGTCCGAGGACGATCGTGGTAAGAGGCGTCGGATTAATCTGGATCTTAACCTTTAATTTCCTGTAGATTTTCAGCTAACCAGGTACGACCTTCTTAACTCTCCTTTTACTGTTTAAGACATTGGGGACAATGTCTCATTTAGGTTTGGGGGAGGGAATTAGTTGATCAGTACTTTATTTTTAGTTTGTGTGTTGTTTTTAATTTTAGGCCAAAATTTTTCGAAAAATTCAAAAAATTTGAAAATTTTTCAAAAATTACAAAAATATTTTGCGTTTTTGTGTTTTTATTTGACTAAAAGGGTGAAATTGGTAAGAGATAGCTGAGTAAGGAGTTTCCACTCCTGAGACGTATCTCAAGCCTATTTTCGAAATAAGTTAATTTTTGTTTATTTCATTTTGAATTATTTATTTGTGAATTCTCCATAAAACGGACTAAAATGGATCTTCATATGCTCAGTTGACAGTATTATCAACATATATAGTAACATACGGACATGAGCTAAAATTGAAAAGTTTGTAATATTCAGTGCTCTAGTTTAATTTGAGGAAGCATCTCAAAAAGTAGTGGAGTAAAAAAATAAATAAAAAATCTGAGATCCGAGTTATTAAGTCTGTAAGGGTGTTTTAACACCTAGTGCCCTAAAACCAACTGGTTTGGGAGTCACTGGCCCAAAGCTCGCTACATGGATCAAAGATGCTGCAAAAAAATATATATATCTGAAATCTGAGTAATTAAGTCCGTAGGGGTGTCTTAACACCTGGTGCCCTAAAGCCAACTGGTTTGGGAGCCACCGACCCAACACTCGTTACATAGATGGAAGATATTGTATATAAATAAAAAATAGAAAAAAAAATCAAAGAAAAATCAGAAAAATCAGAAAAATCAGAAAAATTATTCCATTGCTATCAAAAGGTGTGAAATCTGATAGAACTTTAGGACAAAAATATTACTCTCTTATCAACTGCACTTATGACTGTTGTGGGCAAAAATGAGTTGATTAATATCTTGTTGGATGTGTATATGAAGAATGGTAAAAATAATCGGAGAATTTACTTATTCAGTAATTTAAAATAAAACAAAACAACTAGTAACTTGGAGTAGAAGTTTCACCTGATTAGTCACTAACATCTTTATTCTCTTTTCGCTTGTCTTTTTGCTTTTGTGTGCATTAGTTTTAATACCTTTTTACTTTTGTAAAATGTTTGTGGGTATCATTGCTGTAAACCCTCACGAGACTACAACTCGTCCACTAGGGACACCTAGGGGTTTAAAGGCTTGTTGCATACGCTAAATGCAACCGTGATCCCTACGAAAGTGGCTTAGTTAATTTATTTATGTTATTTTATGTTTTGCTCGAGGACTAGCAAAATGTTAGGTTTGGGGGTGTGATGTGATGAGTGGTAAATCTATCACTATTTCCCACTCATTTAACCTAATATTTTGTATAGTTTCTTGATTTTTGTGAATATTTTGATGTGTTTTGTGTTATTTTGTAGATAAATAAATTTTCAGGACATTCTGGAGGTGATTTGGGCCAAAACAGTGAAAATTGGACAAAAAGGGCATTTTAGTAAATTCCCGCGTCGCGACGCCAAGACCTTCCGCGTCGCGACGCCTAACATGCGCCGAACAGTGCTAACGTGCGCCGGGTCCCCAAATCAGAATCTGAGAAAAGTTTGACTTTGCTAACATGCGTCGTGCCACGTGTCACCATCACAGCCGATTTGCTAACATGCGCGTGCCACGTGTCAGCATCCTACGGGCCGACAGTCATCATCGCCACGTGTGCCACGTGTCACTCCAGGTCATTTCCATGTCATCAGCCACGTCAGCAAGTCAACAAGTCAACATTGCCACCTCACCGCCACGTCATCATCAGCCAATCAGGAAGTGCCACGTGTCGCAATCCTACGGTGCCGACAGTCTCTTTCCCACGTGTCGCCACGTCACCGCCACGTCAGCGCCACGTCAGCATCAATCATTGAGTATCTAATCCTTATCTGACACGTGGCGGATAAGAATCTCATCGACCAATCAGAAGCCGCCACGTGTCACAATAATTGAAGCCCAACCACCTCGCCACGTGTCACCTTATCAGCTTATCCAGAATCTTCAAACAGACGAACCAGAGCGTGCCACGTCGACAAAAGCTGGCGTAGCGACGCTGAAGGCCCTGGCGTCGCGACGCTGGAAGCCTACCGAGGCCTATAAATTGAGCTCGAGATTTCAGAATTCATTGTACCACTCTCTCTCTTCTATTCTATATAAAGAGAGAGTTTCTCTCTCTAGTTTCTTTTAGTTTTTAGTTTTTTTTAGTTTTTAGTTTTGTAAATAATTTTAATTACGTTTTGTTAATATAGTAATTTTTTTTACTTTTTACAGTTTTTACTATTTACCATGAGGAGGTAACTTCCCCAGCTAGGGTGAAAGGTAATTCTTTTACTGTTACTATTTAGATTAATCTCCCTTAAAAATAATATATTCACTATTTAAAATATTGACTTAAAAAGGATACCGCCAGATTGGTCGGTTGGTAATTCATTTTAATCTGGTTTAAACCTGACTAATAAAGGATACCGCCAGATTGGTCGGTTGGTAATTTAATTTTGGTACCGCATTTATAGCTGGTTGGACTTAATTGACTTAATCAGGTTACCGCCTATATGGCTGGTTGGAAAAAGAATCACAAGTTTATATATTATTTTATGGGAGATATCTAAAATAGTAAATAGTAAAAGTAATTCTTTTTACCTTAGCATTTTATTTTATTTTATTTTACTTTTCAGCTTTTACTTTATGTCTTTTACTTTTCAGTATTTTTACTTTATGTCTTTTACTTTTAAGTTTTTACTAGCCCTAGTTATGTGTTAGTTATCTGGGGTTGTGATGAATTCTAATATCACCGGTTTATAAGGGGTTATTTTATAGTTTGGGTAATTTAAAGGTTTACTTATTAAGTCTTAAGCTTAATGCTTCTTGTTGTCTGATCACCAATAAGATTGATGTGGTAAATCTAAAATGAACTAGACATAGGGATTTTAGGTTTCAGCCTTAGACTTAATAGCCCACGATCTTCCTTGAGGATAGATAACCCTTTAATAGATTTCCTTACAGGATAGACATATACCTGTCGGGCGGGGGTAGCCATAATTGGAACTTAAACTTAATGAATCCAGATAATTTGGTTGACATAGACATATGGTTCAATTGGGTTAAACTGGGTATTTGCGTCTGACCATCGACAGAGGCTTTTGCATAATTTAGTGTTTCAGGTTAGTAAACTGATTTATTACACAAACATAAAATAATCACTTCATCTTTTAAAAGATATTAGAATGATTCACAACCCTAGATCTTTGTGTCTTTTGTTATTTTCCTTAGTATTTTCTTTTGTCTTTTTATTTATTTATTTATTTTGCAAAACTACAATCAACCAAATCAATCAAGTAATCATTCTTTTCACCCTCAATTAGATATTTGTAAATAAATAGATTCAATAATTAATAACAATAGTAGGAATTAAGTTCTCGTGGGATCGATATTTTATACTACTTGAACGATACGTGCGCTTGCGTTATACGTGTGTGTTTACGCCGGTCAAAAGATGGAATCAAAGCATGGTCTAGGGAGTTAGTGACTGCAGTGGGCAGAGTGCTGGGGTCTGGTATACGCAGTATGTCTGGGATACCCATATACGAGGCACTACCTCTCCAGTACCCGATTCTCGAGTACGTCCTTAAGTCATATAGACAGGTTAGCAAGCTTTCGCAAGGCTACTTGAATTTCTTCCCAATAAGTAACCCTAATTCTTACTCTAATTACGAATCATTCCATGATTATTCAAAATTATTAGTAAAAGATCAAGTTAAGCTATGAAACTAGAAAATACAAGTACTAAGAATAGTTAATTAAGGGAGTGGAAAAAGAAAACTATAAGAAAGGAAGAAAAGATGCATAGATGTTAAAGCAGCCAAAGACAGGAAAGTAAAGAGACAGAAAGAAATAGTAAATTTTTAAGGATAACCACCCAGGAAAGTATTAAGAGAAAGAGAAAACTATAAAAGAAAGTAAGGAAAAATATATAGATGTCCAAGCAACCAGAGTCAAAAAAAGATAAAGATACAGAAACATATAAGTAATGAAGCGCGAGAACTTATAATAGTAAAGAGAATAGAATAAGGCTGAGCAAGAGGAAATCTTAAGTACAATTCCTTCCTTTCTCCTAAGATTCTTTCCTTCCTAGTGAGACTCCTCCTCGCATCCGAAAATTCCTTCAAGTATATCCAATAGCCTTGAATACCTGTTTTAGGTAGCAAGTTTCCCGAGTAATGAAGAATAGATAGAAAGATAAAAGATGCAAGAAAACAAATTAGACATGGGAGTTCTAATAGATAAATGATGCCAAGAGGATGAAAATATTTTAGACCCCAAACCTAGGCTCTCAAGTAATCAAATGAAGGTTGTAAGCGGAGATGATTAATTACCTTATCTCAAGAAACCCGACATAATTGCAACACTAAGTTACCTAGATTCTCATTCCTTAGTGATATCAGTCAAAGAAGCGGCCCTGACGGAGTCTATCTCATACCCACCTTACATGAGTAATAGACTATGTCAGGACATAGAGTATCAGAACAGGAACATTGGTACTTATAGAGATATAAATTCCTGTCCCACTTTATACCAGCCTAGATAAAGATAATCGTAAGAAAATTCGATGAAAAATTAACCTATGTCAGAGACAGAAAACACTGAATGATAGACCACCCAAGAAATAACTAAGGAGGATTTAAGAGATAGAAAAGAAATGACCTGATTTAAGTCAAGATGGGATAAGTAGTAGTACATGTGAGAAACCCATAGGTCAAGCAAATACTAGTAGGAGTCGACGTGAATTCAAAATACCAGACTTATGACATTAGAAACACTCAGAAACTAACCAAAAGTACGAGTACGGATAGAAAAATCAGATGGTAAAGTTGCCACCCATAATTAGAATAGAAAGTAGAGATATAGGAAGTAGCCAGAAGAATGAACCACCATTAGCCTCAGTAGCATGGCTTAGAGCCAAGAGGTAAAATTTGAAAACAAAAAAAAGAAAACAAGGAAATAACAAGAGAATTCAGTACGTATAGTGTCATAGATAATGTATCTTGGAAACAGTAACATAAGTAAAGAACTCGAAGTGATTGATCCAGATTAAGTAACCGTAAGGCATGGAATAGTCGATACAGCTTCCAGCAGTATGAATGATAATCCTTCCTTCCAGTAACCTAACTTCAGTAAGTATATCAATGCTCAACCAGAAGTGGGAAACATGTGTATACCCCTCGAGTTAGAACTTAAAAAAATTTGAATAAGTTAGGAAATGTGTGGGATATGATGAATAAATCACGAAATAGCAAGATAGTTGAACAGAAGAGAGATAAACCCCAAGAAAGTAATGGTTCAAAAGAATAAGGAATCAAAATAATCAACGTATATCAACACAGAAGTAAGACACCCAACTTATACAGGATAAGTAAAAGTGTAGTATCCAAACCAAGGAATTGATAGTGATGCCATAAAATATATTAATATATGGGGTTTCCAAGGAAGTGCGGACTTAAGAGATTCAAGAAACTGAGATAAGGGGGAAAGTTAAGTAACAGAGCAAAATTTAGAAATGCATAATAACAGTAGGAGTACGATAGAAGTTTGAGAGAGCATGAGCCTTATGGAGGTTCTTAGTATGAGGTAGTATGACTAATAGCCAGAGGTAAATTATGAGTAAAACCGAAAGGGATAATTCAGATGGCTTTAGCAGAAGTACCTAAGTCTTGGAGCTAACACCAGATATGTAGATAAAAGCGTCCTAAGTTGGTTAATAAGCAGCACGTGCAACCGCAGCGCGGGTAATTAGGGAGAACATCGCAACCAAAAAACTTCAAGACAAGCCCCACCCTCCCAGCCCTCGTCAAACAACAGTAATAAAGATGGGCCTCGATGTTCGTCATATAAGCCTAGATTATATATATGCAATTCGACTACCTTTGAATTCGTGAAGAACACAAGCGACCTTTCTGAACTATTTAAGTCGATGTCATCACATATGTTTAATAATTCATCGGTCATAGGCTATCCGAGTTGTGCTTAGGAAACATGAATTACATAGTCAAGTTTTTGAGGCGCACATATCATATTGTCGACATGTCCATAATTCTTTACAACTAATTAGAACATCATTTCTGATATATGCGATCAACCCTTTGGCCAAAGTCTTAAGAATCGTGACTTACTCACAGTGCTACCTAAACCCCTAATGGTACAAATACAAGTCGACAAATCCTATCTTGATATGTACTTGATTAATAAGTGCATCGATCCACACCTAACGAACATCTAGCGGTCAGACCATGAAAGATCTGACATATATGGCATCAAATTATGGAGGATCACACACAAAATAAATGTTATCCTATTGTCAAAGGATCACATATGCTACTCGATTCGAGGAGATTCCTATTAACGGTGGTGTGTACTTCCAGCTATTAGGAATCATATGTGTGTCATTCAGTAATTTCTCCAATGAATACCCACATATCTGTACGAGCGTCCCTTGCTCATGGTATATCGGGTTAGACCTTTGGAACTCCAATTCCAATATACGACATGTGCTAGTCTTCAGGAATTTGACTATGTTCCGAAACCAATGACTAAGAATACTTAATTTAAGAATAGTTTATAATAGTAATACTATCCCATTGTCGGACCACCCAGTCTCCAGTATTCCTACACAACTATTTTAAGGTCGATATCATTCTCAACATATTTATATATCAATTTAATATGTATAATGACATTACTATTAATAAGGTTGAAACGAAAATGTAGTTATTTTATTAGTAAATAATAAAATATAATGTACAATACATTATTCGGATTGGCATTTCAAGCACTAACTCCAACAAACTCCCACTTGCTTATTGCCAATACGGATGGTAAAAAAGTCTCTTCTCCTCTATATGTTTATCGAATAACTTAGGATGTAAGGCCTTAGTAAACAGGTCTACTATGTTGTCTTACCCTTGAACCTTTAAGACAACTATGTCTTTTCATTCAATAATCTCTATAATCACGTGATATTTCCTTTGCACGTGTTTAGACTTGGAATGTGCCATTGGCTCTTTAGTCTGCGCAATGGCTTTGCTATTATCACAGTATAGTTGGATCAGATTCGTAATACCATGCACAATGCCAAGTTCTGTGGTAAAATTTCTAATCCAAATAGCTTCTTCTTTTTATGCAAAGTATTTTTTCAGCCTGTCTATGCAAAGTATTTCTTCAGCCTATCGATATTATGGGCTTTCTCTTTCTTTTCTTATTTTTATGTAAAGTATTTCTTTAGTCTGTCTATGTTGATAGGCTCTGTAAACTCGTTCCCTTCCAATTCAGACAGTCGAACTACTATGTTTCTCAAGATCTTTCTCACCAGATAGAGGCCTTCTTAATTAGGCCTAAACTTTCCTCTCGGGTCCATTGCTGGTTGTCTTGAATGTTTCAGCACCAGGTCTTCTTTCTTGATCTTACTAGGTCAGACCCTTTTATTGAAATCCCTAGCAATTCTCTTTCGGAACAACTGAGTATGGTATAAAGCTTTCATTTTTTTCTTATCCAGCAAAGCCAGCTGTTCGAATCTTTCTACATCTCACTCTTGCTCAGGTAAGACTGCTTCCATCATAACCTTTATCAACTATACTTCGATTTCTACAGGCAATACAACCTTCATTACTAGAGAATAAGGTGTAGCTCATGTTGTTCTTACTGAAGTCCTATACCCTCACAGTACAAATGGAAACTTGTCAGCCCACTCTTTGTAGGTCTTCGTCATCTTAGCCAGAATCTTTTTCAAAGTCTTATTAGCAGCCTCAACTGCTCTATTGGCTTATGGTCTATATAGGGAATACTTATAATTCCCAATCCCATAATTTTTTAGCATAGCATTGGTCTCTTCTTGAAAGTGTACCCATTGTTTGTTACCACGTGGTGTAGCATTACATAATGACAGACGATATTCAGGACTATAAATTTAGACATTTTCTTGGCTATGACATTGCGAAAGGATTCAACTTCCACCCACTTAAAAAGGTAGTCCACGACAACTATTATACACTAATGCCTATTAGAAGCTTGTGGCTTGATTTCATCGATTAGGTCGAAACCCCAAGCTGAGAATGGCCAAGGCTCCAATAACCCATGAAACTCCATCCGCGATAGGTGGTTCAAGTTCCCATGGGCCTGATAGGCATGACAATGTTTTACCAAATCTGTGCAATCTGCCTCCATAGTCAACCAGTAAAACCCTTGTCACACAATATTCCTTGACATATTGAGTTCGTTCATGTGTTGTCCACATACTCCCGCGTGGACTTCCTCTATCACCCTTTTAGCTTCTTCCTCTTTCAAGCACTTTAACTGTACCCCGTTAGATTTTTATTTATATAGGTCTTTCCTTAGACTTATTAATTGGGAAGCTAACTTCTGGATCGCTACTCTGTCATTTTCACAAGCTCCTTCCAAAAATTCTCTATGATCTATGAAATTATGGATGTCGTGGTACTAGAGCCTTCCTTCATTGACCTCAATATCCATAATATTTCATACTTCATAGCTAGATTTATTGGTTTTAGTCAACATCAGGGGAAGTAAAAGCCAAGGTAGCCAGAGCGTCTACCATTTGGTTGTCTTCCTAAGGCAAGTGTCGGAACGTACAGTCCAGATATTCTGCTCCAAGGACCCAAGATGAAACATATACGGCTTCAATTTATCTTCTTTCAACTCCCAATCTCTTTGTATATGCCGGACTACTAACATCGAGTCACCATAGACTTCCGCATATTTCGCCTCCAAGGCTATTAATGCTTCTAGTCCAAAATACATGCTTCATATTCAGCCATGTTTTTTATGTCTGAAAAGGTTACCCTTTTGGCCATAGGAAAAGTCTCTCCATTAGGGTCACCAGAACAATTGTAATCACCATAGCTTTGCAATTTATGGCTCCGTCGAAGTACATCTTCCAACCTTGGACTACTATTGCCTTAATTTCCTCATATGGGAACTCAAAGTCATATCGATCCCTTTTGATTGGTTGTTGTGCCAAAAAATTTTCCAAGGTGCCGCCTTTGATTGCTTTCTTTGTGATGTAGTCAATATTGAATTCAGTCAACATGCTCATGTCATGCATGTTATGATATGTGCTAAAAGGAAAAGAATCAGTCATTTTATTAATTTTCAATGCAAGGTTACAATCGAAGAGTTGTGGTACAAATGTGTCCTCATAATTTTCTTATTCTTTAGTTACCTTTGAGTCTTCCAATGTCAGCTCTTCAAGATGGAGTAGCTTTTCCTCCCATTCTTTATTTGTTCCCTTCTTCAGCACTGAACCTTTTTCTTCATTCGTCATCGAGCTCCCTTCCTAGCTTACTATGTAAGAAAATATCTTGAAGCCTCGCATAGTGATTCCATTGACTTCTCATGGATCCGGGGATCCCTGATACTTGGCCTTCACAAAGTAGTTTGTTAATTTCATCCCATTCTTCTTGGGCTTCTCTTAGTTTTCCCTTTGAAATTCATCATCGTGCTTAGACCTTGGCCATGTACTCATAATCTGGTGTTAGGCTTGTACTTCATCTTCTCCATGATCCTGGCCACCTTAGGATCTACCCATTCTTCAAAATTTACTCCTATCGATAACCTTGTAAAATGTTAGACTTCCAGGGTGGCCACAACATTACCCAACTCAACCCCAATGGTCATGATTTCTCATTCATGTGAGAATTTGATTACTTGGTGCAGTGTTGATGGTACCCTTTCGAGCTTATGGAACCACGACCTCCCCAAGAGTAAAGTGAAAGTAGCCGAGATGTTTAGCATTGTGAATTCAACCTCATCAATTGGGCCTACCTTAATAATGGTAGTAAAAGTGTCTTCTGTTGCTCGATTGTTGTCATAGGCTTTGATTGTCATATTGGAAGGGATCAGTTCCTCTGGTCAGATACCTTGCCTGGGAAATATTTTCAGTGGGCAAATATTAATTGAAGAGTCATTGTCTACCATTACACATGAGGTCTTTTTGCCCATAACCTCGACCTTGATGAATAGAAACCCGTTATGATTTCGTCCCTCCATTGGGAGCTCCTCCTCGGATAAGGTTATAACTTGCTTATTTTCTTTCCGGACAGATCTGACAACTATGGTTGGATCTGTGTCAACTGTTATCATTATCATTCTCAAAGCCTCGATGAAAACTCTCATTTGTTCTTGGGAGGGACACAGTAAATCCTATATGTTGATTTGTGCTTGGTTCTTCTTCAATTGTCAGAGCATAGTAACTTCTCCTTCTTTTTCCTCATATTTTTCTTTTTCTATTTCTTTCTCCTCCCCTTATACACTTTTTTTTCTTCTAAGTGGCATCATTGTAGAATCGACCACTCCTAGTCATCCCATTGGAGTGGTCGGTTATTAATTTAGCATATTTGTGAAATAATAATTTATAATCTTAATTTAGCACATTTGTGAAATAACCTTAATTTAGCACATTTCTGAAATAATAATCATATTTATGTTTTATTTATTTTATTGTGATTTTTATTTCTTGTGTAAGCAAAATGCTACTTTGGAAGCTCAATAGTAAAATGGATATGAAATCTAGATTTCAGGACCTAGGAAACCCAAAAGAGTGTGTCAGCTAGATTCAAATCGGACTTGGAAAATATTCACCATGTTTAGATTGACAACAAAAGAGCTTATGATGTATTTAACATGTATTTTATATAAATATATAAAACAAAACAAAACAAAAGCAAAAATACAAAATAAAAAAAAAACAAAAACAAAAAAGAAAAGAAAAAACAAAAAAAGAAAAAAGCAAATAAAATAATAATAATAATAATAATAATAATAATAACCTGAAAATCCACCGAAATGGATTGTCACCTAGCATTCTGAATTGGGAAGGCAGTTGTTCCTCAAATTCCATGGCATCATAATCCAGGAGATCTTCATGTTTACCCTTCATCTTATAGGTCACTGTCTCCATATGCTCTTTCAATTTCTAGAGCTCAGCTTCGGAGTTGGCCATCCTGTCTACAGCATAGTTAGCCATATCAGCATCCAGCGTGGGGAATTAATCAATTGTCCCATTTGCAAACTCTTCGTACTGTGATGAGCGGAAAATATATCACTATTTACCACCATTTTGACCTAATATTCTGTATGGTTTCTCGGGTTTTATGAATATTTTGATGTGTTTTTATTTATTTTACAGATAAAATAAAATCGGGACTTAATAGAATCAATCAGAACAAAATATGGAACAAATAAGGGAAAAAACTGGACTTGACATTTGGATTTTAGAGGTTGGAAACTTGAAATAGCATTCTAATGAAGTATAATTTCGGAAATTACAACTTTGCGTAATTTTCGTATTTTGGCCATAACGTTATTCTACAATATCGGATTGAGTTGATTCAAGTTCCAGATTAAAGAAGACTCAAAGATCTACAACTTTGACGCTAATAATAATTTCGATTTCTGAAGTTTTCATGACATCCGGAAGTGTGTTATGTGCAATTATTAAGTCATTTTCAAAATAAAAAAAAATAAAAAAATGAAAACTGTCAAAATTCCACCAAACATGCTTGCATGATTGGTGGAGGATTTGGTGTCATATTTGGTGGAGAAATTTATGGAGAAATTTGTGGAGAAATTGGTGCAGAAATTGGTGGAGGTAAAATTTTACCTATAAATATCAAGTCATTTCATTTGTAAAATTCATACTTTCCTTGGTTTCGTGAATAGGGATTAAGGATTGTATCTTGTGTGTTTTATTTAGTAGTTTTCTAATGTATTTTTATTTTTATTTTTAGTAGTAATAATAGTTTGAGTGTCATTATTTTCGTTTATGTTTAGTAATTAATTTCTGCTAAGGGAATGGTGAAACCTTTAATATGATAAGGTGGATTAATCTCACTTAATTTATAATATGGAAATTGTAATTTAATAATATGGATTAAAGTTGATACCGCCTTAATGGCTGATTTTTTTATTTGACATAATGTGACACCGCCTATATGGTCGGTCTTTAGGTGACAGATGATTACAGCCTATATGGCTGGTTTATGGACAAATAATAACACTGCCTTTATGGCTGGTTTGACTTAATTGGGCAACACTGATAATTTCTATATTATAATAAAGTAAGATTTCTACATTTGAAATATTAAAGGTGGATCCTTTAACCCCAGAATTTTATTTTTATTCTAGGGAAGTGATGAAACACAATATTCACATGCTTAATAATTGATTTAATTATATTACGTTTAATGCTTAGGTTTGTTTATTGAATCTTAAGCTTAATGCTTCTTGTTGCATTATCACCAATAAGATTGATGGGGTAAACTTAAAATGAACTTGGAAATGGGATTTTAGGTTTCAGCCTTAGATTCAATAGCTCACGATCTCACCTTAGGGCATGGTGACCCTTAGGTAGATTTCCTTCCAATATAGATATATACTAGTCAGACGGGGGTAGCCACAATTGGAACTTGAACTTAATGAATTCATATAACTTGGTTAACATAGACATATGATTAATTGAGTTATTCTGGGTGTTTGCATCTGACCATCGGAAGAGGCTTTTGCATATTTTCGTGTTCCAGGTTAACAAACTGATTTATTACACATATATAAGAGAATCAATTCATCTTTAGAATAATATTGTGTGGAATCACAACCCTAGATGTTTGTGTCTTTTGTTTATTTTCCTTAGTATTTTCTTTTGTGTTTTTATTTATTTATTTATTTATTTAGCAAATCCACATTCAATCAACCAATCAAGCAATCATTTCATTCTCCCTTTAATAACAATAATAGAAATTAAGTTCTTGTGGGATCTATATTTTTATACTACTTGAGCAATACGTGCGCTTACGTTACGCGTGTGTTTACCACCGATCAAGTTTTTGGCGCCTTTGTCGGGGACTTATTTTTCTTGCGTTATTAATTTTGAAGCTATCTATTTTACTTCTATCTAATTTTTCCTTATTTTTATCTGTAATTTTTATTTCTTTCTTTTTCAGGTGGTTGAAATGGAACATTATTGGGCGATGGAAGAATTACGAACTTTACAAAGAAATGATACACCCCAAATCAAGGAGCAGCAATCCGGTTTTCTGAGGCCTGTTGTCCAGCCCAACAATTATCCATGGATGTCTGAGCCATTCAACATAACATTTGCTCAACCATACCAGAACACAATGATCAGATGTGAGATATGTGATGGTAACCACCCTTCCAATCATTGCGAGTACAACTGCAATTCAGGGTGGCAGTTATGTGATGGTAACCACCCTTGCAATCATGGCAAGATAGAATGCGGCGTGGCAAAACACCATGGTAAGGCTGCCCTCGGGCATTTCCCGTAAATGGGGGACCTTTAATCCGACGCAATTAGCCCATGCGCACTAAATGACAATGCACAAGTAAATAAAGAAAAAATAAGAAAAGAATTACAAAATAAGAAAAGTGTTATGACCAAGAGACTTGGCCGACATCTATATGGGACCTCGTATGCCCGATTGAACGTATTTCACATCTAATCAAGTGTACTTCATCCGACGCGGTAAAACACTGTGGTAAAGGCTGCCCTTAAGCATTTCCCTTAAACGGGGGACCTTTAATCCAACGTGATAAGCCCATGCGTACTAGATAACAATGCATAAGTAAATAAAGAAATAACACACATGAAGTAAATAACAGAATAATAAAATAGATGCGACCAAGAGACTTATAAGACATCTATATGGGACCTCGCATGCCCGATTGAACGTATTTCACATACAATCAAGTGTACTTCGTCCGGCGCGGCAAAATATCATGGTAAGGCTGCCCTTAAGCATTTCCCTCAAATGGAGGACCTTTAATCCAACGTAGTTAGCCCATGCGCACTAGATAGCAATGCATAAATAAATAAAGTAATAACACGCAGAAAGTAAATAATAATAAAAGAGATGCGACCAAGAGACTTGGCCGACATCTATATGGGACCTCGTATGCTTGATTGAACATATTTCACATCCAATCAAGTGTATTTCGTCCGGCGCGGCAAAATATTATGGTAAAGGCTTCCCTTAAGCATTTCCCTCAAGTGGAGGACCTTTAATCCAACGTAATTAGCCCATGCGCACTAGATAACAATGCATAAGTAAATAAAGAAACAATATGAAACGAATAACAAAATAAGAAAAGAGATGCGACCAAGGCCGACATCTATATGGGACCTCGTATGCCTGATTGAACATATTTCACATCTAATCAAATTTACTTCGTCCGGCACGGTAAAATATTGTGGTAAATGCTACCTTTAAGCATTTCCCTCAAATGGAGGTGTTGGGTTCTCTAAGAACATTCCTGGGATCAATTAAGCATAAAACATGTGAATACCTGAAGTAAGATTGCGGAAAAATACTTACAACGATCGGTTATGGCGAATGTGGAGAAAACAAAAATTCCAAGTCCTTTATGTAGTGCTCCAAGCCCTCATTTTGTTGTATGTTAAGCTTCAAGCTTGATCTTTTGAATTCCAAACTCAAGGGGATGTTTCCCTATCACATTTGTAGACCCTTTTAAGTGCTAGCTTTGGAAGAAATTGCAACAAAATTCTTCCTATTATGAGAAGCAACTCTCGGCAATTTGGAGTAAAGAGATGGAGAGCTTCACGCCAATTGGAAAGAGAAAATAGAGTGATGAGTGAAAGTGCTAAGTGTTATTGATTTTCAAAATCAAAAGTCATATACCAAATCCAAGATTTGTTAAAGGTCACTCAACTTTTCAAAATTAAATAATGAAATGTTTCTTACAAGTTAACATAACTAATACTAACTTCCATCACCATAAAGTAAGTAGTTTGACTAGTGATGTGACTTGTAGTGGGCCCCACTTGATTCAAAATCCGAGTGGGCCCGCAAAACACATTACAGGTCAGGTTCATTAATTCTGAATTAACAAATTTTCCGTTGCGACTTAATCAAATCAAATTTAATTAAATAATAATGTCTCGCAAAATTATTACGTAAGTCGCTTACCAATTAATTCTAAATTAATTCGTTTGCCCAAATTAAAATACAATTTTAATTCCCCCATGAAATCTAATTTCATTTAATATATCAAATATAATATTTAATCGATTAATTCCAAATTAATCATTCTCTCTCTTCTATTTAAATTTTATCCCAGATAAATTCTCGCCGTAATTAATCCCGGATTAATTTTCTCTCTCTCATCTAATTAATCCCAGATTAATTATGTTCGAGTCATACGTCATCGGTGAATCTTTGAAAAGCGACCCATGAGATCCCTGGATATGTTGGCAGTAAATCCGATCGTCGGACTATCCGAATAAGTGCGTACCTCGTACCACGTTCTTACCAATTTACAAGACATGGTTGGCTTCTAGCAAAACGCCTTGCCTACCCAATTCTCCAGAAATATTCTTTAAGGAATATATAATCTTTGTCAGGCGTAGTATACGTAGTATTACGTATTGCGATCTAGTATCAGATGTCACATGCAAGGCCTGAGGCTGGAATAATGTCTACCCCCGTACGAAGCATATATCGGATCACAAGCAACTAGTCTATTTAATCGGATAATCATGACCTTGTCATATTATCCTGATAGTTGCAACATAATAGAGTACCAGTTCTGTATCCCTGCGTGATCATCATCTTCATATGACTGAAGTGATACTTCCATCTTGACATCACACCCAATACACTACGATTCTCAATAAACCCAGAAGAGGCGTACACAGAACCTGTTAAAGCCCAGAAAGACCAAAACCAAAGCGTATTGATTATCGCAAGTATTAGCGATGCAAGTCTCAAGTTAAAACAAATACATCTACCCTGATTTGGATTCCCATAGACACATAGTTATACTACCAATGGGATTCCGAGGGTCTATCCAGAGCGAAGTTGTTCCCGTACCATCGGTAAACACAACCTCTTATCACACTTGCATAAGTATTCAATACTTAAATATATGAGAACTATGATGTTACGCTTCCATAACACGCACAAGTGTAATACTAGTCTATTTCGCATTATCAATGTCAAGTCTCAATAATACTACGACTAGGGATATTTAATGATTAAACCTTCGTGGATTGATACCGTGTCATATCTTATAATCCAGAACTAATCATAAGGACTTTTATCATTTATATATTCAAGTAATCTAATTACAAAATGATAAAATAGCTATTTCCATTGTCACATAGTTAATTTGTACAAAAACCAAAATGTCTTTTACAAATAGTGATGTTATAGGTCATAATTGTCCAACAATCTCCCACTTGGCCTATAGCCAGTCACTCAAGTATCTAACACCTGAACTATTTACATGTCGCTCAAACTTTTGCTGATGAATAGCTTTCGTAAGCGGATCTGCAATGTTGTCATCTGATGTGACCTCCTCGATCTTCACATCGCCACGATGTATGATCTCACGAATTATATGGAAGCGTCAAAGAACATGCTTGGATCGTTGATGAGACCGCGGTTCCTTAGCCTGCGCTATAGCCCCGTTATTGTCACAATACAATGGAATAAGTTCAGCTGCTAACGGAACTACTCCTAATCCAATTAGGAATTTACGGATCAAAACTGCCTCTTTTACTGCCTCAGCTGCAGCAACATATTCCGCTTCTGTTGTTGAATCGGTAACAGTCTCTTGCTTGGAAGATTTCCAGTTTACTGCTCCGTTGTTCAAACAAAATATGTACCCGGATTGCGACTTACAGTCGTCTTTATCGGTTTGGAAACTTGCATCGGTAAACTCAGTTACCTCAAGTTCTCCATCTCCATAGATTAAGAACACATCCCTAGTTCATGTAAGATACTTAAGGATGTTCTTAACCGCAACCCAGTGACCATCACCTGGATCGGTCGGATAGCGACTACACATACTCAAAGCATAGGAGACATCAGGTCGCGTACATATCATGGCATACATGATCGATCCGACTGTAGAAGCGAATGGGATCTGACTCATGTTGTCTCTCTCATCTTGAGTTTTAGGACACTTGTATTTAGATAGAGTGACACCATGTGACACTGGCAACAGTCCCCTCTCAGACTGTTCCATGTTGAATCTCTTTAACACTTTGTCAATGTATGTGCTCTGGGAGAGTCCAATCATCTTTCTAGATTTATCCCGGTAGATCTTTATTCCCAGAATAAAGGCTGCTTCTCCCATATCTTTCAAGGAAAAGTTTAATGAAAGCCAAGCTTTCATCGATTGTAGCATGGGAATGTCATTGCCAATAAGCAATACATCATCAACGTAAAGGACAATGAATGTCAATGCACTCCCACTAACCTTCTTATATACACAAGGATCATCCTCCTTTTGAACGAAATCATATTCTTTTATGATCTCATCAAAACATTGGTTCCAAGAATGCTATGCTTGCTTCAATCCATAAATGGATCGATTTAACTTGCAAACCTTGTCTGCATGTTTTGGTATGAAAAAATCGTCAGGCTGTTGCATATAAACATCATTCAAAAGGTTTCCGTTAAGGAAAGCAGTTTTGACGTCCATCTGCCATATTTCATAATCGAAATATGCAGGAATAGCAAGCATTATCCGAATGGATTTAATCATAGCAACATGTGAAAAAATTTCATCGTAATCGACACCATATCGTTGATGATACCCTTTCCCTACAAGCCTAGCTTTGTACGTTTGTATGTTGCCATCCATGTCGGTCTTCTTCTTGAAGACCCATTTGCAACCAATAAGCTTTACGCCTTCTGGTGCATCAACAAATGTCCAAACTTGGTTTGTGTACATGGAATCCATTTCGGATTTCATGGCATCTTGCCATAAACCGTAGACGATACCTTGTATTGCTTCATCATACGTAGTTGGTTCGTCTTCCTCAATAAGATTAATATCCACATGAGGTGAGATCAGAAACCTATACCTCTCAGGTTGTTTTCTGACTCTCTCCGACCTACGCGGTTCTTGTGTATTCGAAGATTATGGTACAGTCTCATCCCTGATGAACTGTTCATGTTCCGTTAAGGAATCAGTGCTAGGAACAGTATCACTCTGATTTTCATCGAGTTCTACTTTCCTCCCACTAACCACTGCATTTAGGAATTCCGTCTCAAGGAAAACCGTATGTAGAGCAATAAATACTTTATTCTCTTGTGGGTTATAGAAGTAATATCATTTGGTTTCCCTAGGATAACCTACAAATAGACACTTATCCGATTTGGGTTCAAGTTTGGTACCATCCAAATGTTTAACGTATGCCCAGCAACCCCAAATCTTCAAGAATGAGAAACCCGGTTTCTTTCCTGTCCATATTTCATACGGAGTCTGTTGAATAGACTTTGACAGAACATTAATCAAAATAAGAATTGCATTTTTCAATGCATATCCCCAGAAGGAAATAGGTAGCTCTGTGCGACTTATCATCAACCTTACCATGTCCAACCAAGTTCAGTTTCTCCGTTCGGACACACCATTTAAATGAGGTGTTCCGGGAGGAGTCCACTGTGAAAGAACACCATACTCTTTCAAGTAATCGAGAAACTCATTGCTCAAGTATTCTCCACCACGGTCCGACCGTAATATTTTAATACTTTTGCGGGTCTATTTTTCTACTTCGTGTCGAAACTCTTTGAATTTCTCAAAAGTTTCCGACTTGTGTCTCATAAGATACACATAACCATAACGCGATGCATCATCCGTAAAGCTTACGAAGTATTCATATCCACCTCTAACCTGGCTAGACATGGGCCTACATACGTCACTATGAACGAGGGCTAACAGTTCGGTGGCACGTGCACTTTTACCGCTGAAAAGGTGTTTTAGTCATTTTTCATAATAAACAAGATTCACAGACGTCATATGAATTTGTATCAAATCCGTCCAAGTACCCACTCTTCGAAAGTGTGGATATGCGAGTCTTGTTAATGTGTCCCAGACGACAATGCCACATATAAGTTTCATCTTTGTTACTTAATTTAAGCCTTTTGTTTGTTACATTATATGTTTGAGATTGATTTATATTCAAAAAATAAAGACCATCACATCAGCACTGCATATCTTAATATCATTTTTATATATAAAACACCCAGTGTTTCTAAATATAAAAATATACCCACATTGGGCTAAACAAGATATAGAAATAATATACCTAGTTTGAGTGTGATAAGTTTAGTACATGCCCCGATGGCAGTTCCAAAATATAAGTCCCAATGGCCAAAACGGCGACTCTAGTCCTATTTCCAACTCGGAGGTCAATCTCTCATGAGGCCGGTCTCCTGCTAATCTAAAGATCATGCACATCAGTACATATATGAGTACCACAACCAGAATCAAAAATCCAATTTTTAAAACTAGAAGTAGGCATGTTTATTTCTATAACAAACATACCTGAAGCTGGTGCCATGCCCACTTTGATTTCCTTCATGTACGCCTTGTACTCACGGAAGTCACGCTTCCAATGACCCCGTTTGCCCCACTGTAGGTAGACATCTTGGGATTTGTCCTTAGCCTTCCCAGAAGACTTTGATGATTTCTCATTGCCCTTCTTCTTCTTCTTCTTCTTTACACCTCCAGTAGCCTTTGGCCAAGCCTTGGCAGACTGAGATGTTGAAGTGAAGTGCGCCTCGTGCTTTTTGCCCTTCAATAGCTCTTTTTCTGCTTCACGCAGCATTGCCATCAACTCTCCAAGAGTATGGTCTTGGTTAATCATATTGTAGTTCATGATGAACCCGCTCCAGCTGTCAGGAAGAGATTGCAAGATCAAATCTATAGAAGTCTCAGCCTTAAAGGTTATGCCTAGCTGACCCAGCTGTTCGATGTCAGCAATCATCTGCGACACATGGTGCTCGACAGATGTACCCTCTGAAATTCGAGAGCGAAAGAGCTTCTTCTGCAATTCATACATTTGCGATCTAAGGTTAGATCGATAAAGGTCCTTCAATTTTGCCATCATAGTATAGGGATCCAATCCCTTGTTCTGGCGACGAAATTGATGGGTCATTGCAACGAGCATGACTGATTGAGTAGTTGAGTTGTCATCGCTATGAGTCTTCCAAAGCTCAAGCTCAAGCGGCTGGTCAATTCAAGCTTAGGCCCGAGAGGTCTCTCTATCGTATAGAGTATCTTCTCGCCCCCCAGGACAATCCTGAGGTTCATTTCCCAGTCAGGAAAGTTTGCATCATTAAAGACATTTTCGCCCATGATAATGTCTCTAACGTTGATCTTTCCCGCCATCTTAATTACAATAGTCTAACTATTCAATTAACGATTATTGGGTACCGTCCAACTGTTACAAGAAAATAATAAAATATTAGTCCAACTAATTAATACATAAAATGTTGAAATAATTTGAAAGCGCGTATTGGCAAGTATTTGAACGAAATTGCAAATTCAATACTAGCCTCCCACTATTTTTCGGCGAGCCTCTAACCCTCTATTGAGTACTCGAGAAACCTAGTTTTCTAGTGGGCTAGGATCCCGTTAAATAACACACAACTTGACTTTGGCCAATAAGCTGTATGATATTTAACTAGGTAGATCTTTAAGATCAATTGGATCTCATCCAATTCCTAGATCCGGTAGGTGGACCTCCAAGTCCGAAACATATATACAATATATATGCCAATATATCCAATATATTTTCCTAACCTTTTCCTCTGAATCAACTAAGCCTTAGCTTTGGCTCAACAAGCTTAATGATTCCAGTTAAGCGGGACCCATTGACCTTGGAAAGCTTCGTAATCCATGTCGATGAACAAGAAGTGACCTTGACTTTGGCCAACAAATCACAACTTGCCCAAGACATGCCATATGGAACAAGCTTTTGTGGTTCAAGCACATTCGCGATGGACATTGATCTTGACTTTGGCCAACAAACCAATGCCAAATTTGGATCTTGAAAAAGAACCACTCAATGGAAGGAAATCGCTTATATTTTGTTTAGGGTTTTTCGCGTAAATTGGCAACCAATTTATTTTGTTTGATTAGGTCTCATCATACACCCTTAAGCATGTATTCTAAAAGCATAATAAGGCGTGAATTAAAATAATAATAATACGCGGATGGATACTTAACAAATTTTTCATAGAACAAATCACTCAATTTCCTCTCCCCAGCTAGCACTATTCTAACTTCTACCCAATTAAATAATACAATAAAGAAACCTTATTAGCATTGAGGGGAATTGGTGAGAAGAGAATTATAAAGAGTCAAGAGATAAAGGTTAGACACGCAGGTCCAATTTAATAAATTCTAAATTTAATACAACAATTTCCAAAATTGCCATCACCCGTCTAATATCCATCCGATATACATTATTCATACAATACATCCATGTATTCACACAAATCATGTTATTCAATCAATCTAATCCAATTAATTAATCTTTGAATTAAGTGATCATCCAATGTTCAAACAACGATTTGATCTGCGCGAGTCCAACTCGTTTAAGAATAATGACTCAAAGTGCGAATTCTTGAATTATATCGAACTACAATTTTAAATCTGATTTAATTTGTATTCAATACTAATTCGTATTTAATTCTAAATTAAATAATTACACTTTATTAACGTGCCTTTACGACTTAGATTCTAAATCTAATCTTAATGGGTCTCAAAGGCCCAATTAACATCCAATGTTTATTTAATTAAAGTCCAATGGGCTTTTAATTAATTCATAAGGCATGGGCTTTGGCCAATATGGCTCAAACCCAAATGCCAAGGCCCAATAAAGGAATCACCCTATTTGCCATAAAATTAATTTCGGCCCATTAGTCCCAATTAAATTTAAAAGGCTCGTTTATTATATTCGGACTTTATGGAATGGTTTTAGGCCCAATTTGGATCCAATCCAATTTTCCTAAACCAACTTGGCCCAACCAAGCCCATAAAGCCCAAATATAACAATTTTAGCCCAATTCCAAATTTAAACCTAATTAATTAAATTCCAATATTCCAAATTTCACAATTTATTTAATTAAAGTGTATAGCCATAATTAATTAGTTAAATTAACATTTCCAAAACACCAATTTAATTAATTAATCATGCTTTATTATTTTCAATTCATGTCCAACATAATTGTAGCAAAATCAACTCTAACATGTTTATCAAGCTCACGGCATTCATACATTTTTCCATCAATTTTGATTTCAATCCAATTAAATCACAAATCAATATATGGCATGCATTTAAACACATCAAATGGTCTAAAAATCAAAAATATACAAGAGCTACAAGGGTCACAAGGGTCACAAGTTTCGGCCAAGCTAAGGTAATTAGGGGAAAATTTATCCAATTCATTTTCTCAAAATTAATTATACATAACTTTAAGTTATCATAATCTAAGCTCAACCAAATCATCAATTTGAAGAAATCATGCATAAATCATAAAAGCCCCAAAATAAAGTTTATGAACTCTAATTCATTTCATGCTTAAATTGGCTCTGATACCATTGTTAGGTTCTCTAAGAACATTCCTAGGATCAATTAAGCATAAAATATGTGAATACTCGAAGTAAGATTGCGGAAAAATACTTACAACGATCGGTTATGGCGGATGTGGAGATAACAAAAATTACAAGTCCTTTGTGTAGTGCTTCAATCCCTCCATTGTTGTATGTTAAGCTCCAAGCTTGATCTTTTGAATTCCAAACTCAATGGGATGTTTCCTTATCACCGTTGTAGACCCTTTTAAGTGCTAGCTTTGGATGAAATTGCAACAAAATTCTTCCTATTGTGAGAAGCAACTCTCGGTAATTTGGAGTAAAGAGAATGAGAGCTTCACGCCAATTGGAAAGAGAAAAGAGAGTGATGAATGAAAGTGTTAAGTGTTATTGATTTTCAAAATCAAAAGTCATATACCAAATCCAAGATTTGGTAAAGGTCACTCAACTTTTCAAAATTAAATAATGAAATGTGTCTTACAAGTTAACAAAACTAATACTAACTTCAATCACCAAAAAGTAAGTAGTTTGACTAGTGATGTGACTTGTAGTGGGCCCCACTTGATTCAAAATCCGAGTGGGCCCGCAAAACACATTCCAGGCTCGGGTTCGTTAATTCCGAATTAACGAATTTTCCGTTGCAACTTAATTAAATCAAATTTAATTAAATAATAATGCCTCGCAAAATTATTACGTAAGTCGCTTACCAATTAATTCTAAATTAATTTGTTTGCCCGAATTAAAATACAATTTTAATTCCCCCATGAAATCTAATTTCATTTAATATATCAAATATAATTTTAATCGATTAATTCCAAATTAATCATTCTCTCTCTTCTATTTAAATTTTATCCCAGATAAATTCTCGCCGTAATTAATCCCATATTAATTTTCTCTCTCTCATCTAATTAATCCCAGATTAATTATGTTCGAGTCATACGTCATCGGTGAATCTTCGGGAAGCGACCCATGAGATCCCTGGATATGTTGGCAGTAAATCCGATCGTCGGACTATCCGAATAAGTGCGTACCTTGTACCACGTTCTTACCGATTTACAAGACATGGTTGGCTTCTAGCAAAGCACCGTGCCTACCCAATTCTCCAGAAATATTCTTTAAGGAATATATAATCTTTATCAGGCGTAGTATACATAGTATTACGTATTGCGATCTAGTATCGGATGTCACATGCAAGGCCTGAGGCTGGAATAGTGTCTACCCCGTACGAAGCATATATCGGATCACAAGAAACTAGTCTCTTTAATCGGATAATCATGACATTGTCATTTATCCCGATAGTTGCAACATAATAGAGTACCAGTTCTGTATCCCTGCGTGATCATCATCTCCATATGACTGAAGTGATACTTCCATCTTGACATCACACCCAATACACTACAATTCTCAATAAACCTAAAAGAGGCATACACAGAACCTGTTAAAGCCCTGGACGACCAAAACCAAAGCGTATTGATTGTCGCAAGTATTAACGATGCAAGTCTCAGGTTAAGACCAAATACACCTACCCTGATTCGGATTCCCATAGACACATAGTCATACTACCAATGGGATTTCGAGGGGTCTATCTAGAGCGAAGCTGTTCCTGTACCATTGGAAAACACAACCTCTTATCACACTTGCATAAGTATTCAATACTTAAATATATGAGAATTATGTTGTTATGCTTCCATAACACGCACAAGTGAAATACTAGTCTATTCCGCATTATCGATGTCCAGTCTCGATAATACTATGACTAGGGATATTTAATGATTAAACCTTCGGGGATTGATACTGTCTCATATCTTATAATCTGGAACTAATCATAAGGATTTTTATCATTTATATATTCAAGTAATCTAATTACAAAATGATAAAATAACAATTTCCATTGTCACATAGTTAATTTGTACAAAAACCACGATGTCTTTTACAAATAGTGATGCTATGGGTCATAATTGTCCAACAATCTCCCACTTGGCCTATATCCAGTCACTCAAGTATCTAACACCTGAAATATGTACATGTCGCTCAAACTTTTGCTGAGGAATAGCTTTCGTCAGCGGATCTGCAATGTTGTCATCTGTTGCGACCTTCTTGATCTTCACATCGCCACGATGTATGATCTCACGAATCAGATGGAAACGTCAAAGAACATGCTTGGATCGTTGATGAGACCGTGGTTCTTTAGCCTGCGCTATAGCCCCGTCATTGTCATAATATAATGGAACAGGTTCAGCTGCTAACAGAACGACTCCTAATCCAATTAGGAATTTACTGATCCAAATTGCCTCTTTTGCTGCCTCAGCTGCAGCAATATATTTCGCTTCTATTGTTGAATCGGCAACAGTCTTTTGGTTGGAAGATTTCCAACTTACTGCTCCGTTGTTCAAACAAAATATGAACCCAGATTGCGACTTATAGTCGTCTTTATCGGTTTGGAAACTTACATCAGTAAACCCAGTTACCACAAGCTCTCCATCTCCACAGATTGAGAATGCATCTCTTCAACACTTTGTCAATGTATGTGCTCTTGGAGAGTCCAAACAGCTTTCTAGATTTATCCTGGTAGATCTTTATTCCCAGAATAAAGGCTGCTTCTCCTAGATCGTTTATGGAGAATTTTAAGGAAATCCAAGCTTTCACCGATTGTAGCATGGGAATGTCATTGCCAATAAGCAATACATCATCAACATGAAGGACAATGAATGTCAGTGCACTCCCACTAACCTTCTTATATACACAAGGATCATCCTCATTTTGAACGAAATCATATTCTTTTATGATCTCATCAAAACGTTGGTTCCAAGAATGTGATGCTTGCTTCAATCCATAAATGGATCGATTTAACTTGCAAACCTTGTCTGCATGTTTTGGTATGAAAAAACTGTCAGGTTGTTGCATATAAACATCCTACAAAAGGTTTTTGTTAAGGAAAACGGTTTTGTCGTCCATCTATCATATTTCGTAATCGAAATATGCAGCAATAGCAAGCATTATCCGAATGGATTTAATCATGGCAACAGGTGAAAATGTTTCGTCGTAATCGACACCATGTCATTGATGATACCCATTCGCTACAAGCCTAGCTTTGTATGTTTGTATGTCGCCATCCATGTCGGTCTTCTTCTTGAAGACCCATTTGCAACCAATAGGCTTTACGCCTTCTGATACATCAACAAGTGTACAAACTTGGTTGGTGTACATGGAATCCATTTTGGATTTCATGGCATCTTGCCATAAACCAGAGACGATACCTTGTATCGCTTCCTCATACGTAGCCAGTTCGTCTTCCTCAATAAGATTAATATCCACATGAGGTGAGATCAGAAATCCATACCTCTCAGGTTGTTTTCTGACTATCTCCGACCTACGTGGTTCTTGTGTATTCGAAGATTATGGTACAGTCTCATCCCTGATGAACTGTTCATGTTCCGTTAAGGAATCGGTGCCATGAACAGTATCACTCTAATTTTCATTGAGTTCTACTTTCCTCCCACTAACCACTGCATTTAGGAATTCCTTTTCAAGTAAAACCGCATGTAGAGCAACAAATACTTTGTTCTCTTGTGGGTTGTAGAAGTAATATCAATTGGTTTCCCTAGGATAACCTACAAATAGACACTTATCCGATTTAGGTTCAAGTTTGGTAGCATCCAAACGTTTAACGTATGCCCAGCAACCCCAAATCTTCAGGAATGAGAAACCCGGTTTCTTTCCTGTCCATATTTCACACGGAGTCTGTTGAACAGACGTTGATAGAACCTTATTCAAAATAAGTATTGTATTGTTCAATTCATATCCCCAGAAGGAAATAGGTAGCTCTGTGTGACTCATTGCTCAAGTATTCTCCACAACGGTCCGACCGTAATGTTTTAATACTTTTGCAGGTCTGTTTTTCTACTTCGTGTCGAAACTCTTTGAATTTCTCAAAAGTTCCGACTTGTGTCTCATAAGATACACAAAACCATAACGCGATGCATCATCCGTAAAGGTTACGAAGTATTCATATCCACCTCTAGCCTGGCTAGACATGGGCCAACATACGTCACTATGAACGAGGGCTAACAATTCGGTGGCACGTGCACCTTTACCGCTAAAAGGTGTATTAGGTATTTTGCCTAATAAACAAGATTCGCAGACGTCATATGAATTTGGATCAAATCCGTCCAAGTACCCACTCTTCGAAAGTGTGGATATGCGAGTATTGTTAATGTGTCCAAGACGACAATGCCACATATAAGTTTCATCTTTGTTACTTAATTTAAGCCTTTTGTTTGTTACATATATGTTTGAGATTGATTTATATTCAAAATATAAAGACCATTATACACATCAACACTGCATATTTCAATATCATTTTTATACATAAAACACCCAGTGTTTCTAAATACAAAAGTATACTCACATTGGGCTAAACAAGATACAGAAATAATATTCCTAGTCAAACTAGGTACATAATAACAGTTTGATAACTTTAGTACATGCCCCGAGGGCAGTTCCAAAATATAAGTCCCAACGGCCAAAACGGTGAATCTAGTCCCATTTCCAACTCGGAGGTCAATCTCTCTTGAGGCAAGTCTCCTGCTAATCTGCAGATCCTACACATCAGTACATATATGAGTACCACAACCAGAATCAAAAATCCAATTTTTAAAACTAGAAGTAGACATGTTTATTTCTATAACAAACATACCTAAAGCCGGTGCCATGTCCGCTTTGATTTCCTTCATTTGCGCCTTGTACTCATGGTAGTCACTCTTCCAGTGACCCTGTTTGCCACATTGTAGACAGACACCTTGGGATTTTTCCTTAGCCTTCCCAGAAGACTTTGATGATTTGGCATTGCCCTTCTTATTCTTCTTCTTCTTTACACCTTCAGTAGCCTTTGGCAAAGCCTTGGCAGACTGAGATATTGAAGCGAAGTGTGCCTCGCGCTTTTTGCCCTTCAATAGCTCTTTTTCTACTTCACGCAGCATTTCCATCAACTCTCCAAGAGTATGGTCTTGGTTTATCATATTGTAGTTCATGATGAACCCGCTCCAACTGTCAGGAAGAGAATGCAAGATCAAATCTATAGAAGTCTCAGCCTCAAAGGTTATGCCTAGCTGACCCAGCTATTCGATGTCAGCAATCATCTGCGACACATGGTGCTCGACAGATGTACCCTCTGACATTCTAGAGCGAAAGAGCTTCTTCTGCAATTCATACATTTGCGATCTAAGGTTAGATCGATGAAGGTCCTTCAATTAGGCATTTCCCTCAAACGGGGTACCTTTAATCCAATTTGATTAACCTATGCGCACTAAATAACAATACATAAGTAAATAAAGAAACAATACACAAAAAATAAATAACGGAACAATAAACAGAAACTATGAATGAACACAAAAATTAAATAACAAAATGAAGCACGTGCTTGAAAGTTTTTCAAGCGGTACGTGGAGTTGTATCCCAAGTACAGACTGCACTACCGTCCATTCAGATTCGGCTACGGAATTTATGTATGGGTTTCCATCCGATATATCGCGAGAGATTGCACGCGATTATTAACCCAATAAAAATATACATGAAATGTAATGATGCAAGCGAGGGAATAATAATAAACAACTGAAAAGATAAATAAATAATAGTAAAGGGTGCCCTCAGGTCTTACCTTTTAAGTTGCTTCTCAGAAGTGCGTTACGTGGTCGTCGGAAGGGTTAATGTTATGTCACTTTTCTGGTTCACTGGTTCAACATTTTATCCATTGTTTCGCTGTTTTGTTCACTATTTTTTAGGTGGTTCGAAGGCTGATTTTCAGGGGGTGTTCGGTGACTGTTTTTGGGTAATTTTCTGGACAGTTTTCAGGGGTGTTTGGGGACTGTTTTTGGGTGAGTTTTGGGATTATTTTAGGTCTGACTCACGATTTTGGCTATTGGTGATGGTTGTGTCTTGTTTTGGCTGGTTTCACGTTGATGTTGCTCGGTTTGGTGGCTGGGATTTTGTGATTTGTTATATACACAATTTCAAAAAGAAAGACAACAGTTAAGTCTCGGGAATCTGACACAAAAAGACCCTATTTGCCAATTTATAAGAAAATTGGATGGTACTAGTGCTATTATTTTACTCACCCTTTTTCAGGTGTTATAAATTCAACTCATCATTGCACTTTTGAAGACATCCAGACTAAAACATGGAAGCCACTTCAATAAGACGAGTTGAAAACATATGTGTATTTTGCGGTACTAGTGTTGGTGTTAAGCCACAATACGTAGAAGAAGCACAAGAATTGGGTCGAGTCTTAGCTGCAAGGAATATGCACTTAGTATATGGCGGAGGCAATCTTGGACTAATGGGGATCGTTTAAAAGGCCGTACAGGAATGAGGCAGTCACATTTTGGGAATCATTCCAAAACCCTTGGCGGAGGTAAATCTTATTGGACAATCAAACAGAGATGAACTGATCGTGCCAGGTATGTCTGAACGATTGGTAGAGATGATTAATCGTGCTGATGTTTTTATTGCTTTGCTAGGTGGCTTGGGTACATTGGAGGAAATTTTTACAGTGTTATCTTGGGCGAACTTGAACATACACCAGAAACCGCTTGGCCTGACAACGTTGATGGATTTTATGATTTTCTTTGTGTGTTTCTTGATGATGCCCGAAGAAATGGGTTCGTGTCAAAACCTTTGAAAGAACTCATCTTCTCTGCCAGAACTGCTCCGGATCTAATTGACCAAATCTTAGCCGATGAACCACAAATTGACCCTATCCTTTCAAAGATAAATTGGTCCGAAGACGATTGTGGTAAGAGGCGTCGGATTAATCTGGATCTCAACCTTTAACTTTTCGTGTAGAATTTCAGCTAACCATGAACTATCTTCCAAACTCTTCTTCTACTGTTTAAGACATTGGGGACAATGTCTCATTTAGGTTTGGGGGAGGGAATTATTTGATCAGTACCTTGTTTTAAATTTGTGTGTTTTTTTTTTATTTTTAGTCCAAAATTTTTCGAAAAATACAAAAAAATTGAAAATTTTTGAAAAATTACAAAAATATTTTGTGTTTTTGTGTTTTTATTTTGACTAAAAAGGTGAAATTGGTAAGAGATAGCTGAGTAAGGAGTTTTCACTCTTGAGACGTATCTTAAACCATTTTGAAACAAGTTAGTTTTTGTTTATTTCATTTTAAATTATTTAATTTGTAAATTCTCCATAAAACTGACTAAAATGGATCTTCATATGCTCTGTTAGCAGATATTATCAACATGCATTGTAACATACAGACATGAGCTAAAATTGAAAAGTTTGTAATATTCAGTGCTCGAGTTTAATTGGAGGAAGCATCTCAAAAAGTGATGGAGTAAAAAAAAAACTTCTGAGATCCGAGTTTTTAAGTCTGTAAGGGTGTTTTAACACCTAGTGCCCTAAAACCAACTGGTTTGGGAGTCACTGGCCCAAAGCTCGCTACATGGATCAAGGATGTTGCAAAAAATATATATATCTGAAGTCTGAGTAATTAAGTCTGTAGGGGTGTCTTAACACCTGGTGCCCTAAAGCCAACTGGTTTGGGAGCCACCGACCCAAAGCTCGCTACACAGATGGAAGATATTGTATATAAATAAATCAAAAATCAAAAATCAAAGAAAAAATCAGAAAAATTAGAAAAATTATTCCATTGCTACAAAAAGGTGTGAATTCTGATAAAACTTTAGGACAAAAAAATAACTCTTTTATCAACTGCACTTGTGACTGTTGTGGGCAAAAATAAGTTGTTTAATATTTTGTCGGCTGTGTATACGGAGAATGGTAAATATAATAGGAGGATTTACTTATTCAGTAATTTAGAAAGAAAGTAAACAACTACTAACTTGGAGTAGAAGTTTCACCTGATTAGTCACTAACTTCTTTTTTCTCTTTTCGCTTGTCTTTTTGCTTTTGTGTGCATTAGTTTTTACAACCTTTTTACTTTTGTAAATTTTTATGGGTATTATTGCTGTAAACCCTCACGAGACTACAACTCGTCCACTAGGGACACCTAGGGGTTTAAAGGCTTGTTGCATACGCTAAATGCAACCGTGATCCCTACGAAAGTGGCTTAGTTAAATTTTATTTTAAAGATGTTTATGTTATTTTATTCTATGTTTTGCTCGAGGACTAGCAAAATGTTAGGTTTGGGGGTGTGATGAGCGGAAAATATATCAATATCTACCGCCCCTTTTACTTAATATTTTGTTTAGTTTCTCGGGTTTGAAGAACGTTTTGATGTGTTTTAGTTTATTTTGCAGATAAAATAATATTGAGACACAATGAAATCATTTAGGACGAAATGTGGGTCAAATAAAGGCAAAAATTGGACTTGACATATTAATTTTGGAGATTGGAAACTTGAAAGGGCGTTTCAACGAAGTGCAGTTTTGGAAATTCCAATTTTACGTATCTGTCGTATTTTGGGCATAACTATTTACTCCGATATCGGATTGAGCTAATTCAAGTTCCAGATTAAAGAAGACTCAAAGATCTACAACTCTGAAAGACAAAATAATTTCGAATTATTAAGATTTCATGCCCGAAATTGATGAACCATCCAGAAGTGTGTTGTGTATAATTATTAAAGTCATTTTCAATCATTTTCAAAGTAAAAAATAAATTAATAAATAAATAATAAAAATTATCAAATCACCACCAAACATGATAAGAAATTTGTGGAGCAATTAATAATGGATTTGGTGGAGCAATTAGTGGAGCAATTAATAATGGATTTGGTGGATGAATTGATGCAGGCAAAATTTTGCCTATAAATACCAAGTCATTTCATTTGTAAATTCATACTTTCTTCTGAGGAATTCCTTAAGAATACTAAGAATATTGTATCTTGTTTCTTTATTTACAGCTTTCAGTAATTAATTTCCGCTTTCGCAATTTCTTTTCTTTACTTTTCAGTTTTTACTTTCCGCAATTTAATTTTACGCACAGTACTTTTCTTTCTTTAATTTTCGGTTTTTACTTTTCAGTAATGAGGAGGTAACTCCCCTTACTGGGGTAAAAGGTAAAACTTTTATTACTAATATTTAAATTAATCTCCCTTAATTATAATATATAAACTAGTTAAAACCTGACTTAACAAGGATACCGCCATATTGGTCGGTTGGTAATTATTTAAATTGGTTTTAACCTGACTAAACTGGATACCGCCAGATTGGTCGGTTGGTAATTAATTATTAATTTGACTTAATCTGGATACCGCCTATATGGCTGGTTGGTAATTATCATGCAAAGTTAATATATTATATTAAGGGAGATATCTAAAATAGAAGTAAGAAAAGTGGATCCTTTTACCTCAGCATTTTCTTTTATTGTACTTTTACTTTATTTACTTTTCAGCAATTTACTTTCAGCATTTACTTTCAGCATTTAATTTTCAGTATTTAATCATTTATTTTTGAGCATTTTACTTTTCAGTAATTTACTTTCAGCATTTACTTTCAGCATTTAATTTTCAGTATTTAATCATTTATTTTTGAGCATTTTACTTTCAGCATTTTACTTTATGTCTTTTATTTTATTTAAGTTTTTACTAGCCCTAGTTATGTATCGTAATTAAGTTAGTTATCTGGGGTTGTGATGAATTCTAATATCACCGGTTTATAAGGGGTTATTTTATAGTTTGGGTAATTTAAAGGTTTACTTATTAAGTCTTAAGCTTAATGCTTCTTGTTGTCTGATCACCAATAAGATTGATGTGGTAAATCTAAAATAAACTTGACAAAGGAATTTTAGGTTTTTGCCTTAGACTTAATACCCCACGATCTTCCTTGAGGATAGATAACCCATTAATAGATTTCTTTACAGGATAGACATATACCTGTCGGGCGGGGCTAGCCATAATTGGAACTTAAACTTAATGAATCCAGGTAATTTGGTTGACATAGACATATGGTTCAATTGATTTAAACTGGGTATTTGCGTCTGACCATCGACAGAGGCTTTCGCATAATTTCGTGTTCCAGGTTAGTAAACCAATTTATTACACAAACATAAAATAATCACTTCATCTTTTAAAAGATATTAGAAAGATTCGCAACCCTAGATCTTTGAGTCTTTTGTTATTTTCCTTAGTATTTTCTTTTGTTTATTTTATTTATTTTAATTAAGGAAAACCACATTCAACCAATCAAACAATCATTCTCCTCTCCATTTAATTAGATATTTGTAAATAAATAGATTCAACAATTAATAACAATAGTTGGAATTAAGTCATCGTGGGATCGATATTTTTATACTACTTGAACGATACGTGCGCTTGCGTTATACGTGTGTGTTTACGCCGGTCAAGTTTTCGGCGCCATTTCCGGGGACTTATTTATCTTTCACTATTAGTTTAGAGGTTAGATACCTTTACTTGTATCTAATTTCTTTTTAGTTATTTTTTTTGTTTTCTTGTGTTTCAGGTTCTCAGAAACTTCATGAGATGAACCAGAAGCTTTGAACTTCGACCGCTTGACCCGGAAATTGAAAGAACCATCAGACAGTTGAGAAGGGAAAGGCGAGAAGGCCAAGAAGCTTTAGTCAACATGGAACCTGAACCTTTGGAAGTTGCACCACCAATTCCCATTCGAGACAGAACCATTCCGGTGGTTGACAGACTCATTTCTTGTATTGTACTTCCTCCCTTACCAGCAAATGCAGGTGACATCAAAACATGCATTCAGATGATTCAGCAGTCAGTTCAGTTTGAGGGGAATGCAACTGAAGATCATAATACCCACATCAGCAACTTCCTGGAAGTTTGCGGCACTTTCAATTACAACCGAGAAGCTGAAGAAGCAATGAGACTGCGTATTTTCCCATACTCCTTGAACGACAGAGCAAAAGCTTGGCTACATTCACTACCAGCAGGTTCCATCACAACTTGGAACACTTTAGCCACCAAATTTCTTGCAAAGTACTTTCCACCAGCCAGAACTGGAAAGCTAAGGAATGACATCACATCCTTTGTGCAACAAGACTCAGAAACTCTCTACGAAGCTTGGGAAAGGTACAAAGATTTGCTCCGGAAATGTCCTCACCATGAGATTCCAAAATGGCTTCAAGTCCAAACCTTCTATAATGGACTTTCTGGACTGATGAGAATTACAATCGATGCTGCTGCTGGAGGAGCTTTAATGGCAAATTGAGAAGATCAAGCCTGGGACCTAATCGAAGAAATGGCCAACAACAATTCCTTGTGGCCAACAGAAATGAGCATGATCCAAAGAATTGCAGAAATTTATGAAAGTGGAGCCAATACAGGAGTCAACGCCAAGCTGGATCAGATATGCAAATTCATGGAGACTGTTACCACTGGATCCACAAGTTCACCATATGGAGGAGCACCAGAGCCAAACCGACTTGAAGAGACGGTGAATTTTGTCAACAATTTCAACACACAGGGGAACAATCCATATTCTAACACCTAAAACCCAAGGTGGAGGAATCATCCAAATTTTTCATTGAGCAACAATTCAGGACAAAAGAACAATCCACCACCAGGATTTCAACAACAGAACAAAGGCCAGGAACATGAAAAAGAACCAGAAATGAAAGAATGGATTGCAGAGATGTTCAAAAAGCAACAAGCAGCATATGATGCTATCTTTAAGAGCCAATCTGCTTCCATCAAAGCACTGGAGAATCAAATCGGACAACTGGCCAATGCTCAAAGTTACAGATCGCCAGGTAATCTTCCCAGCAACACAGAACCCAAACCAAGGAACTGAGGAAGGAGCAATGTCATGCCATCATGTTAAAAAGCGGTACAGAAATCGACAAAGATGTTGGAGCCAAAACGACTGCTGAGGAAGTTCCAAAAGAAACAAAGCAACAGATGGAGGAAAAAGAAGCAAAGGAAAAAGAATAGATCACTCCACCTCCACCTTTTTCCTCAGCATCTTCAGAAAAACAAACTGGACAAGCAGTTCGCTAATTTCCTGGAGGTGTTCAAAAAGCTGCACATCAACATTCCATTCACAGAAGCCTTGGAACAAATGCCCAGCTATGTAAAATTCATGAAAGACATTCTTTCACGAAAATGGAGATTGAAAGATTACGAGACAGTAGCATTGAAAGAAGAATGCAGCGCCATCATTCAGAGGAAGCTTCCCCCAAAGTTGAAAGATCCTGGCAGTTTACCATTCCATGCATCATAGGAGAACATAACTTTGGTAAGGCTTTATGTGATTTAGGTGCAAATGTTAACTTGATGCCTTTTTCTATTTTCAGGAAACTACAGATTAGAGAAACATTGCCCACTTCAGTCTCTCTATAACTTGATGATAGAACGCTTGTATTTCTAAGAGGAGTAGTTGAGGATGTGCTGGTCAAAGTTGAAAAATTCATTTTCCCAGCAGATTTTATTGTCCTTGATATGAAGAAAGACGCAGATGTGCCAATCATCCTCGAGAGACCATTCTTGGTTACAGGTCGAACCATTATTGATGTACAAAAAGGAGAATTAACTATGAGGGTACATGACCAAGAGGTAACATTCAATGTTTCCAAGGCCATGAATTTCCCAGATGATGAAAAGAAGGAGGAATGTTTCAGACTTGATGATATACACAGTACCATTCAGAACTCCAATGCAATGCAAAGTTTTACTGACAAACTTAAAACATGTTAATTGCCTGTGGAGCCTGAAGATAAAACGTCTTTTGCACTGAAAAAGCCAATTCTTGTACTACAAGCAACAGAAGAGAAAAAGTTCCATCAGCTCAACGAATTGGAGGAATTTCACAATCAGCCTTTTGAGGATGCCAAATTGTACAAAGAAAATGCCAAGAAGAGACATGATGAAAAGTTAGTGCGCATACAACTAGAACTAGGGCAGAAGGTACTGTTAAACAAATCAAGGGTGAAATTCTTCCCATGGAAGCCAAAATCACAGTGGTCAGGTCCATTTGTGATCACCAAAGTTTTACCAGATAGAGCCTTTGAGATACATGATCCTGACTCCAACAAAACTTTCAAGGTTAAAAACAAGTGTGTTAAGCACTACTGGGGAGAATCATTTGAGCGATAAAAAGAAAGTGTCACACTTTTAGATCCAGCCTAACGTTCGAGAAGTCACGTCTAGCTGTCGACGTTAAACTTAGCGCTCGCAGGGAGGCAACCTATGCAATTTGTGTATATATTATGATCTGGTGTGTTTTATTTTTATGTGTTTAATTTTTGCAGGTAAAGTCATTTCACGATGGAAGAAGCTCTCGCAAATCTTCGCAAGCAATTTCCTTCTCTCCCTCAAAAATCTCTGATAAAAGTCTACAAAGCTCGCTTGGAACGGATGAGACTACTGATGATAAAAGGTATTCCTACTGATATTGGTTGGATTATTGAAGCACGGGTCTGATTGGCAGATGAGTCTTCTGACTCTTTTATTTCACATCTGCCTGGTTTAGGAAGGAGCACATATGCTAAAAAGAGAAGAGCCAAAAGAATGTGTGTTTGTTATAAATGTGCTCGTATGTTTTGTGATACTCGTTGTCGTTCTTTAGGAATGGTGTATGATAACCGCGAAGATAAGATTAATTTCATTAGGGATGGCTTGATTAAGGAGTCTTTGGATGATATATCTAAAACTCTTGAGATGCATCCCAGTGGATATGTGTATCACGAAATTCGTGTGTTATACACACAATTTCAAAAAGAAAGACAACAGTTAGGTCTCGGGTTTCTGACTCAAAAATACCCAGTTTGCCAATTTATAAGAAAATTGGATGGGAAGCTTGTCCCTGACGCATAGACGTCAATCAAGCCGCTACTTTTCTTGTAAATATTATATCTCTTTGTCTTTACATAATAATTATAATTTGTTTTGTTGTTTTCTTTTATTTTCTCCGACAGGATCTAGACCTTTTTGACTATCACGATTTATTTTACTGTTTAACAAATAATTGTCATTTGGTAGGTACTAGTGCTATTATTTTACTCACCCTTTTTCAGGTCTTATAAATTCAACTCATCATTGCACTTTTGAAGACATCCAGAGTAAAACATGGAAGCCACTTAAATAAGACGAGTTGAAAACATATGTGTGTTTTGCGGTACTAGTGTTGGTGTTAAGCCACAATACGTAGAAGTAGCACAGGAATTGGGTCGAGTCTTAGCTGCAAGGAATATGCACTTAGTATATGGCGGAGGCAATCTTGGACTAATGGGGATCATTTCAAAGGCCGTACATGAAGGAGGCAGTCACGTTTTGGGAATCATTCCAAAACCCTTGGCGGAGGTAAATCTTATTGGACCATCAAACGGAGATGAACTGATCGTGCCAGATATGTCTGAACGATTGGTAGAAATGATTAACCGTGCTGATGCTTTTATTGCTTTGTCAGGTGGCTTGGGTACATTGGAGGAAATTTTTACAGTGTTATCTTGGGCGAACCTGAACATACGCCAGAAATCGCTTGGACTGTACAACGTTAAAGGATTTTATGAATTTCTTTGTGTGTTTTTTGATGATGCCCGAAGAAATGGGTTCGTGTCAAAACCTATGAAAGAATCATCTTCACTGCCCGAACTGCTCCGGATCTAATTGACCAAATCTTAGCCTATGAACCACAAATTGACCCTATCCTTTCAAAGATAAATTGGTCCGAAGATGATCGTGGTAAGAGGAGTCAGATTAATCTGGATCTTAACCTTTAACTTTTCGTGTAGAATTTCAGCTAACCAGGTACTATCTTCTAAACTCTTCTTCTACTGTTTAAGACATTGAGGATAATGTCTCATTTAGGTTTGGGAGTGGGAATTAGTTGATCAGTACCTTGTTTTAAATTTGTGTGTTGTTTTTATTTTTAATCCAAAATTTTTCGAAAAATACAAAAAAATTGAAATTTTTTCAAAAATTACAAAAATATTTTGTGTTTTTGTGTTTTTATTTTGACTAAAAAGGTGAAATTGGTAAGAGATAGCTGAGTAAGGAGCTTTCACTCCTGAGACGTATCTTAAACCATTTTGAAACAAGTTAGTTTTTGTTTATTTCATTTTAAATTATTTAATTTGTAAATTCTCTATAAAACTGACTAAAATGGATCTTCATATGCTCAGTTAGCAGATATTATCAACATGCATTGTAACATACAGACATGAGCTAAAATTGAAAAGTTTGTAATATTCAGTGCTCTAATTTAATTGGAGGAATCATCTCAAAAAGTGTTGGAAAAAAAAAAACAAACTTCTGAGATCCGAGTTTTTAAGTCTGTAAGGGTGTTTTAACACCTAGTGCCCTAAAACCAACTGGTTTGGGAGTCACTGGCCCAAAGCTCGCTACATGGATCAAGGATGTTGCAAAAAATATATATATCTGAAGTCTGAGTAATTAAGTCTGTAGGGGTGTCTTAATACCTGGTGCCCTAAAGCCAACTGGTTTGGGATTCACCGACCCAAAGCTCGCTACATAGATGGAAGATATTGTATATAAATAAATCAAAAATCAAAGAAAAAATCAGAAAAATTAGAAAAATTATTCCATTGCTACAAAAAGGTGTGAATTCTGATAAAACTTTAGGACAAAAATATTACTCTCTTATCAACTGCACTTGTGACTGTTTTGGGCAAAAATGAGTTGTTTAATATTTTGTCGGCTATTTATATGGAGAATGGTAAATACAATAGGAGAATTTACTTATTCAGTAATTTAGAAAGAAAGAAAACAACTAGTAACTTGGAGTAGAAGTTTTACATGATTAGTCACTAACTTCTTTTTTCTCTTTTCGCTTGTCTTTTTGCTTTTGTGTGCATTAATTTTTACTACCTTTTTACTTTTGTAAAATGTTTGTGGGTATCATTGTTGTAAACCCTCACGAGACTACAACTCGTCCACTATGGACACCTAGGGGTTTAAAGGCTTGTTGCATATGCTAAATGCAACTGTGATCCCTACGAAAGTGGCTTAGTTAAATTTTATTTTAAAGATGTTTATGTTATTTTATTCTATATTTTGCTCGAGGACTAGCAAAATGTTAGGTTTGGGGGTGTTATGAGTGGAAAATATATCAATATCTACCGCCTCTTTTACTTAATATTTTGTTTAGTTTCTCAGGTTTGATGAATGTTTTATTGTGTTTTAGTGTATTTTGCAGATAAAGTAATATTGTGACACAATGAAATCATTTAGGACGAAATGTGGGTCAAATAAAGGCAAAAATTGGACTTGACATATTAATTTTTGATATTGGAAACTTGAAAGGGCGTTTCAACGAAGTGCAGTTTTGGAAATTCCAATTTTGCGCATCTGTTGTATTTTGGGCATAACTATTTACTCCGATATCAGATTGAGCTTATTCAAGTTCCAAATTAAAGAAGACTCAAATATCTACAACTTTGAAAGACAAAATAATTTCGAATTATGAAGATTTCATGCCCGCAATTGATTAACCATCCAAAAGTATGTTGTGTATAATTATTAAAGTCATTTTCAATCATTTTCAAAGCAAAAAATAAATTAATAAATAAATAATAAAAATTATCAAATCACCACCAAACATGATAAGCAATTAGTGGAGCAATTAATAATAGATTTGGTGGAGCAATTAATAATGGATTTGGTGGATGATTTGATGGAGGTAAAATTTTGCCTATAAATACCAAGCCATTTCATTTGTAAATTCATACTTTCTTCTAAGGAATTCCTTAAGAATACTAAGAAGATTGTATCTTATTTGTTTATTTACGGCTTTCAGAAATTAATTTTTCGCTTTTGCAATTTCTTTTCTTTACTTTTCATTTTTACTTTCCGCAATTTACTTTTACGCACAATACTTTTCTTTCTTTAATTTTCAGTTTTTACTTTTCAATAAAGAGGAGGTAACTCCCCTTTACTGGGGTAAAAGGTAAAATTTTTATTACTAATATTTAGATTAATCTCCCTTAATTATAATATATAAACTAGTTAAAACCTGACTTAACGAGGATACCGCCATATTAGTCGGTTGGTAATTATTTAAATTGGTTTTAACCTGACTAAACTGGATACCGCATTATTGGTCGGTTGGTAATTAATTATTAATTTTACTTAATCTAGATACCGCCTATATGGCTGGTTGGTAATTATCATGCAAAGTTAATATATTATATTAAGGGAGATATCTAAAATAGAAGTAATAAAAGTGGATCATTTTACCTCAGTATTTTCTTTTATTGTACTTTTACTTTATTTACTTTTCAGCAATTTACTTTTCAGCATTTTACTTTTCAGTAATTTACTTTTCAGCAGTTACTTTTCAACATTTAATTTTCAGTATTTATTTTCCGTCATTTATTTTTCAGCAATTTACTTTTCAGCATTTTACTTTATGTCTTTTATTTTATTTAAGTTTTTACTAGCCCTAGTTATGTGTCGTAACTAAGTTAGTTATCTGGGGTTGTGATGAATTCTAATATCACCGGTTTATAAGGGGTTATTTTATAGTTTAGGTAATTTAAAGGTTTACTTATTAAGTCTTAAGCTTAATGCTTCTTTTTGTCTGATCACCAGTAAGATTGATGTGGTAAATCTAAAATAAACTTGATAAAGGAATTTTAGGTTTCAGCCTTAGACTTAATACCCCACGATCTTCCTTAAGGATAGATAACCCTTTTCCTTACAGGATAGACATATACCTGTCGGGCGGGGGTAGCCATAATTGGAACTTAAACTTAATGAATCCAGGTAATTTGGTTGACATAGACATATGGTTCAATTAGGTTAAACTGGGTATTTGCGTCTGACCATCGGCAGACGCATTAGCATAATTTCGTGTTTCAGGTTAGTAAACCAATTTATTACACAAACATAAAATAATCACTTCATCTTTTAAAAGATATTAGAAAGATTCACAACCCTAGATCTTTGAGTCTTTTGTTATTTTCCTAGTATTTTCTTTTGTTTATTTTATTTATTTTAATTAAGGAAAACCACATTCAACCAATCAAACAATCATTCTCTTCTCCATTTAATTAGATATTTGTAAATAAATAGATTCAAAAATTAATAACAACAGTAGGAATTAAGTCATCGTGGGATCGATATTTTTATACTACTTGAACGATACGTGCGCTTGCGTTATACCTGTGTGTTACGCCGGTCAATCTTATTGGACCCTTAAGCAGAGATGAACTGATCGTGCCAGGTATGTCTGAACGATTGGTAGAAATGATTAACCGTGCTGATACTTTTATTGCTTTGCCAGGTGGCTTGGGTACATTGGAGGAAATTTTTACAATGTTATCTTGGGCGAACCTGAACATACACCATAAACCGCTTGGACTGTACAACGTTGAAGGATTTTATGATTTTCTTTGTGTGTTTCTTGATGATGCCCGAAGAAATGGGTTCGTGTCAAAATCTATGAAAGAACTCATTTTCACTGCCAGAACTGCTCCGGATCTAATTGACCAAATCTTAGCCTATGAACCACAAATTGACCCTATCCTTTCAAAGATAAATTGGTCCGAAGACGATCGTGGTAAGAGGCGTCACATTAATCTGGATCTTAACCTTTAACTTTTCGTGTAGAATTTCAGCTAACCAGGTACTACCTTCCAAACTCTTCTTCTACTGTTTAAGACATTGGGGACAATGTCTAATTTTGGTTTGGGGGTGGGAATTAGTTGATCAGTACCTTGTTTTAAATTTGTGTGTTGTTTTTATTTTTAGTCCAAAATTTTTCGAAAAATACAAAAAAAATTGAAAATTTTTCAAAAATTACAAAAACATTTTTTGTTTTTGTGTTTTTATTTTGACTAAAAAGGTGAAATTGGTAAGAGATAGCTGAGTAAGGAGTTTTCACTCCTGAGACGCATCTTAAACCATTTTGAAACAAGTTAGTTTTTGTTTATTTCATTTTAAGTTATTTAATTTGTAAATTCTCCATAAAACTGACTAAAAATGATCTTAATATGATCAGTTAGCAGATATTATCAACATGCATTGTAACATACGGACAGAGACTTTCGCATAATTTCGTGTTCCAGGTTAGTAAACTAATTTATTACACAAACATAAAATAATCACTTTTTTTTAAAAGATATTAGAAAGATTCACAACCCTATATCTTTTAGTCTTTTGTTATTTTCCTTAGTATTTTCTTTTGTTTATTTTATTTATTTTAATTAAGGAAAACCACATTCAACCAATCAAACAATCATTCTCTTCTCCATTTAATTAGATATTTGTAAATAAATAGATTCAACAATTAATAACAACAGTTGGAATTAAGTCATCATGGGATCGATATTTTATACTACTTGAACGATACGTGCGCTTGCGTTATACGTGTGTGTTTACGCCGGTCAGGTGTGTGTTTGGAGGAGTGAAGAGTTGTGTCTTTGCTTGATCGGTGCAAGGGCAATAGGGTTTATTTGGTGTTTGAACCGAGTGATGGGCTACTATTTTGCTTTGTTTTTATCGGTGAATGAGGGTTGTTGTTTGCTGTTCGTGGATCTGTTTTGGCTGTGTGTTGAAGGTAAGGTTTTGGTCAGTCGTGTGAGTGGTACAGAGAAGAGAGAAGAAAGTGCCTTAGGGTTTCTCTTTTGTTCGCTGGTTGTGAGGCTTTTGGGTGCTCGGTCAGTGGCTGCTCGGTGAATGTTCTTTGGTTTTGTTTGTGCGCTGGAGGTCTGGTTTGTGTTGACCGTGTGTGTGAGGGGTTTATGATTGGGAGCCGAGAGAGGGCAAGGCTATTAGTTTAGTTTGTCGATTGTGGGCTGAGTGTGAATGTTGTGAATGAGAGTCCAAGGAAGAGTGTCCGAGAGTTCTAGGTTTTTTTTAGGGAGTTTAGGGTTTGTTTTTTCTATAGTTGGTCGAGCGAGAGAGGGAATTTATTTGTAAGTTGATGGGATAGGGGAGATAGGCGTGAAGAGAGAGGACGTGAGAGCTGTTTTGTTTGTGATGTGTGAGTGGCGGGGAGAGAGAGACTAGAGAGTGGCCGAGCGAGAGACCTTTTTAGGGTTCTTGTTATATATCGTGAGTTGATGAGAGAGATCAGAGAGAGATGAGAGGTTATTAGGGTTTCATGTTTATACCGAGAGTATGTTGAGAGAAAGAGAGGAGAGAGATGGGGTGTGAAGAGAGAAGAATGAAATGTGAGATAAGAGAGAGCTTAGGGGCGAGAGTCTTAGGGTTTGTATTTTTGTTTTTGGATTGCCGTGAGTTGCCAAGGAGAGAGCTTAGGGTTTAGAATTGTCATGTTCTTATAGTTGTGTGCTATGGTTAGGGTTGTGCTTAGGGTTTTGTCTTGTAAGGAAATAAATCATGTGAAAAAATGGATGTATTTATATTAAGTTATTTAGGGAAAGAATTTTGTGTATTTTTGGTGGGGATTAGATTCAAAATATTTTTAATTTGGAAGGGGATTTAGAGGGATTTTAGCATGTGTTAAATGTGATTTGAATATTTTGGATTGGGCTTGGGTTTTGTGATGTGGGCTTTTGTTGGTTGTGGGGATTTTGGTCCGAAGCTAATATTTAAAATAGATATCAACCGAGCGAACCGAGGCTAAACAAATGAATTAAATTTGAGGAGATATTTATTTTTGAATTTTTCCTTCCGACGTCCGTTTCCCGCGACTTCTGCAACTTATCGGGTAGTGCCTCCTCCATATGAGGCTCATCATTGGGCTTTATGAAAAAATACAGTGTCTACAGTCGCCCCCACTTTGATGGGACTTGTGCAGTGTCTGACAGTGACAATCCTATCAAAGTCATGCATGCATTTTTACTTACTTGGCTCGCCAGCTGTCGCCGAACTTACCTGCTACTTTACGAGATGCTTCAAACTGAGTTGATGTAAGATGATGGTTCATTTCCGAACCGTTACTGATGTGAGACGATGGTTCATTTCTGAATCGTTACTGTTGTGAGATGGTGTTCCATTTCTGAACCGTTACTGATGAGGGATGGTTCATTTCTGAACCGTTGTTGACGAGAGATGGTCCATTTCTGAACCGTTACTTGTTGAGAGATGGTTTATTTCCGAACCGTTACTGATGAGAGATGGTCCATTTATGAACCTTTACTTGTTGAGATATGGTTTATTTTTGAACTGTTACTGATGAGAGATGGTCCATTTCCGAACTGTTACTTGTTGAGAGATGGTTCATTTCCGAACCATTACTGATATGAGGTGATGGTTCATTTCCGAACCGTTACTGATGAGAGATGGTTCATTTCCGAACCTTTACTCGTTAAGATGGTGGTCCATTTCCGAACCATTACTGATGAGAGATGGTTCATTTCTGAACCATTACTCGTTGAGATGGTGGTCCATTTCCGAACCATTCTCCATTCCCGGAGTGCCATTCCCGGCTTACTAGTCCTCATTCCCGAGGTTTTGCTGATGTGATGACTGTGGTCTATTCCCGAACCGTGCTCCATTCCCGACTTGGTAGTCCTCATTCCTGAGGTTATGCTCCATTCCCGGTTTTCTCATCCTCATTCCCGAGGTTATGCCACATTCCAGGAGCGCCATTCCTGGCTTGCTCATCCTCATTCCCGAGGTTACGCTCCATACCCGGAGTGCCATTCTCGGCTTGCTCATCCTCATTCCCGAGGTTATGCTCCATTCCCGAAGCGCCATTCCCGGCTTGCTCATCTTCGCCGGTTTTTCCTTTTCTTTCCTTAAAAACCTGCGAACACAAAACAAAAATTACAAAAATTACATGTATGTGATGTGTATGCATGGATGCATAGATGTACTTCTTATTCCGATAGGTTAGGTTTTCCTTGTGCTTCTTTCGCACCCTTCGCCAATTAATGTCCTTGGTCGCCCCCTAGGCCTGCTTACAATTTCCTTCTGTCAATTCTATTCCGCTTCTTACTTGCAATTAAAATTCCCTTGGGGTTTTCGGATGTACTAAGATTAAATGCCTTTGTCTTTGTCGAATTAATGTCAAACACGCTCATGTTACGCATATTATGTTGTAAACTAAAAAACTTCAAGCAAGTAAGCAAAACAACGTCTTTATGACTAATAAATACAGGATTATAAAAATAAATGTCTTCGTCATCTGCAGCCTTGTCTTCTTCAGTCTTCTTGGTTTCTTTGAGCGTCAGATTCTTCGACTGCAGTAGTTCTTCTTCCTATTCATTCTTCTCTTTGTCACTACTCGAGAAGTTTTCCTAGTGATCTATCCCCTACCCCATTTCATCTTCACTACTATCGTTCCATATCTCCATGCAAAAGGCTTGGTGGTTGAGGTTTCGGAGGACAAGGCTTTCAGGTAGGCCGGAGTTGATCATGTAGGTGGGTGGTGGAACGAAGTGGTAGTTGGGTAGAGGGTTTTTGTGTGTGTTGGGTTATTCTTTTTCTGGGTCGGGTATTTTATGAGTGTCAATAAGGTTTTGGATCTCATGCCGAAGGCAGGTGTAGTTGTCAATTTTGTGGCCTTTTCTCTTATGGAAGTGACAATATAGACTTAGGTCGAGGTTGGGTGGCACAGGGTTTGGAAGTGGTTTAGGCTCTAAGGGTTCTATGAGTCCTTGCGTCTTCAGTTTTTCAAACACCTTTGACAAAGGTCTACCAAGATTGGAGAATCGCGTGTTTTTTATGGCAGTGACCTCAGCAGTAGCGGGCATGGTCCCTGAAGGGCCCCCAATAGTCTTTCTATTCTGGCCATAAAACTTCCTATTCTCGGCTTCCTCCTCTTCGATATCCATAACAATTTCTCTAAGCTGTCGAAAGTCACTAATCATGGAGGTCATTCTCCTCAACTATTTATAAATAGAGGGCTTGATGCCCTTAATGATCATCTTGATCTGGTCATTCTCCGAGGGCCGAGTCTGCATTTTCAAGAGCTGGCTTCTCCAGCGATCTACATAATCCTTGAAGCTCTCCTCCGGCTTCTTTTTGGTATTCTCCAAGTCACGGAGCGACAAGTCAACCTCCAAATCTGTGACATACTGGTTCAGAAAGGCCTCTGCTAATGACCTCCAATCATCCTTGACCTTTCTCTCCAGGCGGTGATACCATACCACAGGCGCCCCCTCCAGTGACATCCCGAACATCTTCTGAACCTGACGCTTCGACAGACCCACTGAACTCATCACGAAAACATATTGTCGGAGGTGGACCCTCGGATCCCCGTTCCCATTAAACTTGGCTATGTCAGGCATATTGAACTGCGCAGGCAGCTGCTCTTCGAAAGTCATCGCATCGTAATCTAGCAAATCTTCATGTTTACCCTTCATCTTGTGGGTAACTGGCTTAACCTGATCCCTGAGTTTCTGCAATTCTGTCTGAGATCCGGCTACCCTTCCTATGGCATACTCTGCCATGTCATCATCAAAAATAGGGATCTCATCACTAACTCTATTCGGAAGCTCCTCACGCCTGAAATTCTCATTGGTTTTCTATTCCTCCTGTGCGAGACACTGCCAGACTGGCCACGACGGTGGCTAAAGCTTGCAACTGCTCAGTAATCTTAGTGATGTTGGTCTCTAATTGATCCATATGGGAAACCTCATTATCTGACTCACTCATGTTTGTTAACTATTTTTTAACGAGTCTTTCTTCTTCTCTAACCCAACAAATATCTATGATGGCTTTTAAGACATGTGGTTAACATGATGCGTGTATGCATGAGATTCATGTGATGCGTGTGGTTATCAAAATAGAATATACCATTTCGACCTTATTCCTCCCACACTCGTGGTAAGTCTATTTATGTCATAGGTATAACTTATTTTATGCACTGATGTGGGGTACATAAATCGTTCTCTCTTATGCTAAGGGGTGAACATTGGATACCTTAGTCCCTTTCCATCGGTAAAATATAAAGACCGCCCATTTAGAATATTGGCTATGCCTATTATGAGGATCATGCCATTGTCTAGAAACGAAGAATTGGGCCTTCAGTAATCGCGGTCATGGGGATGAACTTGGAAGCATCCAAAAGTATGCAAATATGCTGTAAGAAGGCATATCCTTTCTGGATGAAAGCCAATACGGACATCGGACTCATGCTTCTGGCATATTTGGATTATAATTGGACTTTCTAAGTTCATCAAGGTTTTCATACAAGTTGGCCCGTTATCATTTTAAAGCATTCAATCAAATCATCGTGAGGTGCAAACTTGTCCCAGTTGAAAAGGCCCAACAGGTTTACACTTTTGCGATAAGGTGGATAAACAACTTCAAATGATAGGGGGCCTAAACACAAAGCGGCCCATTGTCATTTTGAAAACTTTTGGCCCAGTCATCATAGGGTATAAACTCGTCCCAGTTTAAATGGCCCAATAAGTTCGTATCTTATGATGAGAAGTCCAAATGGATCCAAATGATAATGGTCCCAAACACAAGCATAAATGGGTAGCTTCTATAGGACATACAACTATGGTTCATATGTGGGCTCATAAGAGTATGGATAAAGGCTCCCGCCGACGAAGGGTTGCCCACAACTAGGTCTCCCCACTCAAGGGTTCGAGCGACCAAGTGAGTGCACCTTTTTTATACCCTAAGGTACGTACCAACGAGTGATGATGCCATATAACAATCCACTGCTTCGAGCGAAAATGACTTCACGATACATAACGCCATCAAGGTAAAAAGAAGGGTATGCAAAATATATGAGACAAGGATAACTAAAGCAAAAACCACAGACATTACAAGACATATTTCGGGGCCGATTCTCTATCCCTAGTGGAGTCGCCAGACTGTGTGAACAGAGGTGGGCGACGCTGTCCGGCTCACGACCCATCAGGAGTACGGAGTAGCCTGCATAGGACTAAACTGGAGAATAATGAGTCGCCACCCAGTGTGAACTGGGAAATGATTTAAGGCCGCACTCACCCCTCGCAAGGGAAGACCTCAAATCGTTGGGTTCAGAATGGTCCCTTACTTATGCCAATTGTATTGAACAGATTTATGCAATAATGTAACCAAGTCTTATGCAATACACCGCAAGATAAATAACACACAAGTTTTGCACACCCATAAACATAAATAGAGAATGAAAGCAAATGTATAATTCCACAAACATATTAAACAAAGAAGCGCGAGAATGTAGATAAATAATAACAATAAAAGCATTAATAATAAAGAGAGATAATTAAGTACGTAATGTAAAAGAAATAACTAAAGAGGCAAGCATGCACAAAATATGATAAAAAATGGGTCTGTCCAATGTAGGCGCGTTCGTGTAGCGTTCGGAAATACATTCTAGCGGTATGGGATATGATGCATGGTAAAATAGAATGCATGTGTTCGAGTAATGTTTGGGGACACGTTCGAATGGGATAAGGCCGAATGCATGTGTTCGAGTAGGGTTCGAAAATGTGTTCGAACGGAGTGAGGCAGAATGCATACGTCCATGTAGCGTTCGTGAACGCGTTCGAACGGGACGTGATATTATGCATGGCAAGACAGAATGCGGCGTGGCAAAATACCGTGGTAAGGCTGCCCTCGGGCATTTCCTATAAATGGGGGACCTTTAATCGGACGCGATTAGCCCATGCGCACTAAATGACAATGCACAAGTAAATAAAGAAACAATAAGAAAAGAATAACAAAATAAGAAAAGAGATGCCACCAAGAGACTTGGCCAACATCTATATGGGACCTCGTATGCCCGATTGAACGTATTTCACATCCAATCAAGTGTACTTCATCCAGCGCGACAAAACTTTATGGTAAAGGATGCCCTTAAGCATTTCCCTTAAACGGGGGACCTTTAATCCAACGTGATTAGCCTATGCGCACTAGATAACAATGCATAAGTAAATAAAGAAATAACACGCAGGAAGTAAATAACAGAATAATAAAAGAGATGCAACTAAGACACTTGGCCGACATCTATATGGGACCTCGCATGCCTGATTGAACGTATTTCACATCCAATCAAGTATACTTCGTCAGGTGCGGCAAAATATTATGGTAAAGGCTGCACTTAAGTATTTCCCTCAAATGGAGGACCTTTAATCCAAGGTAGTTAGCCAATGCGCACTAGATAGCAATGCATAAATAAATAAAGTAATAACACGTAGAAAGTAACTAATAATAAAATAGATGTGACCAAGAGACTTGGCCGACATATATATAGGACCTCGTATGTCTGAATGAACGTATTTCACATCCAATCAAGTGTATTTCGTCCGGCGTGGCAAAATATTATGGTAAAGGTTGCCCTTAAGCATTCCCCTCAAGTGGAGGACCTTTAATCAAATGTAATTAGCCCATGCGCACTAGATAACAATGCTTAAGTAAATAAATAAACAATATGAAACAAATAACAAAATAAGAAAAGAGATGCGACCAAGGACGACATCTATATGGGACCTCGTATGCCTGATTGAACGTATTTCACATCCAATCAAGTGTATTTTGTCCGGCGCGGCAAAATATTATGGTAAAGGCTGCCCTTAAGCATTTCCCTCAAATGGAGGACCTTTAATCCAACGTAATTAGCCCATGCACACTAGATAACAATTCATAAGTAAATAAATAAACAATATGAAACGAATAACAAAATAAGAAAAGAGATGCGACAATGCCGACATCTATATGGGACCTGTATGCCTGATTGAACGTATTTCACATTCGATCAAGTATACTTCGTCTGGCGCTTCAAAACATCGTGGTAAAAGCTGCCCTTAGGAATTTCCCTCAAACGGGGGACCTTTAATCAACGTGATTAGCCCATGCGCACTAAATAACAATACATAAGTAAATAAAGAAATATACACAGAAAATAAATAACGGAACAGTAAACCAAACAATGAATGAACACAAAAATTAAATAACAAAATGAAGCACGTGCATGAAAGTTTCTCAAGCAATACGTGGAGTTGTATCCCAAGTACAGACCGCACTACCGTCCATTCGGATTCGGCTACAAAATTTATGTCTGGGTTTTCCATCCGATATACCGCAAGAGATAGCACGCGATCATTAACCCAATAAAAATATACGTGAAATGTAATGATGCATGCGAGGGAATAATAATAAACAACCGAAAAGATAAATAAATAATAGTAAAGGGTGCCCTCAGGTCTTACCTTTTAAGTTGCTTCTCGGAAGTGCGTTACGTGGTCGTCGGAAGGGTTAATGTTCCGTCACTTTTCTGGTTCACTAGTTCAACATT
>SKCR01011734.1:0-63496 GCA_019454045.1 Zanthoxylum bungeanum
AAATCATCGGACCAAGTCACAATATACGACATATACTGGTCTCAGTGGATTTTACTAACCGATCCGTGTTAGCAAATCTTGACCAGAAACTTTATTTAAGGATATACAACTAATAGTGCGCTTCCCAATGTCAATTACAAACTACGTTGTAACTGCGCAATATACTGTAAATCCTAGGGTCTTTGTCTAATATACAAGCATCACTGAACCAGATTCAGTTTCGATCTAATCGTAACCAGATATGTAATCACAATTAGATCGAATAAGCGTATAAAAGGCAAATGTGCTACAGTAAAATTAGTAATATTATGGAAAATATAATTGCTCATATTTATGAATCAGACATAAATACGATCCGGATTGGCACTCTGAGCACCAACCCTAATAATTTCTCTCATTTGCTCTAGTGCCAATCCACGGTATCATATACACATCTTAATGTGTATCACATACTCATGGCCCTCAAGAGCTCACCAGAACTCAAGAGGTAGACTACAACAAGTTGGCATGCTTTAACAAATCGAGTCTGTCCAACAAACTCAACCGTTTTCCTTAACCAGCATCATTCATATTTTTTATAATCCAAATTTCATATCAACATGATTCAGATGCAATATTAGTATTGTGCTATCGCTACTGAGTTGTATATGTATTTAGAAATCAAATCCAAGTACTTTAAGATAACCGCAAGCACTATACTAATATGAAAACTTCTAATCTATGAGGTCACTATGCAACTTCTTAAGTCAGTACCTTAAAAGTCGCAACTGATTCCACTAGTATAGTAAAATCAACGGTGACATTCCCACTGCATCTTTTCTGACTTTATATGACACAGACCATCTAGTGTCATAATTAGAATCAAAACTAATTTGACCTAATGGTTGCTAATTAAATTCTCCGTGTATAAGAAACTCATTCTTAGTATCTCAAAGATCACAAAGAATATATTTCAAGATCCATCACATGGTCTGCATCATATCAAAATAACTCGTAACAATTATGATTAAATTTATATCTTTAATCGCAAAAGATATAATATTCATTATGCCATCATCTTATGATACATAATATTGACTAGACATTCCAATCAATCTATCTTTCGACAAAGGAATCATCCTTCACGAAAGATGTATACCATATACATAAAAGTCACGTTAACTGTCAAACAGTTATACTAACTGTTATACAGATAGTCTAATAATGTCTTTTATTAGATCATATCTAATACGCGACTAATGAGAGTATCTCACAAGTCTCTCAGCTTTATATCTTATATAAAACTTTATATCAAATATAACAGAGACTACTCCCACTGCATTCACAGAGAAAAGAAGACCCATGATATGTAACACTAGAAAGAAATTTGTACACTCCTACTGACCCTACTGACAAATACGTATTCTCTATACTTCGATAAAACCAGACAATCTGACTGATATCAAAATCAGAGAACATATATTTTCGGAAAGCTTATCTTAGTCTACAATAGGCTCCATATACTAGTATATCAAATTGTGATTTTAGCAGAATACAAACTATAAGGTCATTCTAGAATGAACTTCTTCAAACAAATAAATCATGACGAATTTCTCATTCAAAGAAATCACTCAAGAATGCCACTTTGCATTCTTTAGCCAAAATATAGTTTAATATTAATATTAACCACCAGATCTTTAATTGTTCAATTAGTACAACTAGAGACAAGCTTCCTCAGAATCTACAATAGACTACTGAGTATAACCTACTCACTGTCATACTATAAAGGTCAAACCTTTATCAAGCTCACTAGCTATTGCTGCGCAAACAATTTGCACATTTTATGAGCTATTCATAACAAAAGCCTAATCAAGTTCAAAACTTGATCGTAGTAAGCCATGAAGAATCTTAGATCTATGGTTCAATGCTAATTTCCGAAATCGATATCAAATATCGCTCCCATTATAAGTTATAGGATAATTTTTTTCGATAAGAAAATAACATAATCATTAAATATCAAATACTTTGTAAATAATTCCGACATCCTATTGGACTTATATGGAAGTTGTCTAAGGGTCTTTTCATCTTATTAATTATGTACTTCCACTACTGTTTATCATTCTCACATTTGACTTCAATAAGTCAAGTCTTTTCTACAATTTTCAATATCCAATGCCAACCACCAAATAACAAAATAATTTTATTACTCGGTGTGGACGCTGGATTTCTCCCGAGGTCCACAATCGAGAATTTATAAGGAGGGGGCACTAGTGATCCTGCAAAACAGAGGTAGAGTGAGCGGGAGTACTGTCCACCGGTGTGGTGGGTGCCTGGGGTACTCCGACGCTCAAGTCAGTAGTGAAGACGAGCTATAAATAATGGAGGAGTAAGGTTCAGGGTTACCTTGATACCTGTGAGCCGCCGTGCTATAGGTTGGCGGTTATGAGAGCTCTGGTGATAGAGAGTTGTGCTGTGTGATGTTGGATCCTCCCCCTTAGGGGTGTTCATAGGGTCGGGTCAACCCGCAACCCGACCCGACCCGACCCGACCCGTCCCGTCCCGTCCCGGTCGGGTTTAGCTTTTTAAAAATGAAAATTCGGGTTATCTGTGACCCGACCCGAATTTAGGGTCGGGTCGCGGGTTCAGAGGCTTTTTTTCGGGTCGACCCGATCCGATTAACATATATATATATATATATATATATATATATAAATAGGGCATTCTCAAGAGAAGCCACAAAACTCATTCACGCCGACAGTACACAATCAGAAATCATCATCACCCACATCTTCATCTTCTCTACTCAATCTCGGCTTCTACCACTACAAATCTCACCCACATCCTCATCTTCTCTTCTTGTTCTCGGATTCTGCCACTACAAATCTCACCCACATCCTCACCGTTTCTTCTCGACGTTCTCGTTCTTGGCTTCTGCCAAAGTGCCAACAAATCTCACTCATCTTCTTCCTCTCCCGTCGGCCGTCGCTCTCTTATCTCTTCGGTAAGCTCACCCACTCTCTCTTCGTACCTTGTAATTTTGTAGTGATTTTTTTATACCAAGTTACCAACCTATTTTTTATTTCGTGAAATTGAATTAGGGTTTGTGCTTTGTACTGATTTTTTATATCAATCTGATGAATGATGATGCGTGAAATTGAATTAGGGTTTGTGATATCTGGTAGGTTGAATTGACATGAACATTAGAAATTGAATTAGGGTTTTTGGATTTTCGGTTAAGGGTTTGTGATATCTGCCATCTGGTAGGTTGAATTGACATGAACATTAGAAATTGAATTAGGGTTTTTGGATTTTTGGATTCTGCCAAGTCTGGGTAATTTTGGTTCAATTTTTTTCTTCTTCACTGAGTTCTGTATTCGATAGATGCTGTTTGGTGGGAACATTCAAGTGCGTTAATGATTCATGTAACATCTCGTGTAATGTAACATCTCGTGTAATGTATTGAGCTTGACTAATCCAAATTGTAAAACATCATAATTAACAACAGTTTCTGAGAGTAATTAAAAGTTTATGTAATATTACATGGTTAATGGAAACATTAAAAGATCCGATTGAGGAGGTTGAGAATTGTTCAAGTGAGGAAGAGCATAATGAAGCTACAGACATAAATCTTTCAACAACTCCAACCTCAATGCCTACTCAAAGTAAGTCTCATTTGCCTAAAAAAAGAAAATTTACTAGGAAGGTCAAGGCTAAGCCGCAACGTACTAATAATTTTGAATATTCTGTTTGGGATCATTTTGAGAAGATTATTGTTGATGGTGCTCAAAAAGCTAAGTGTAATTATTGTGGAGATGAATATATGGCAGATTCTCATTTCCATGGTACTAAAAATTTACGTACCCATATAGATGTGAGGTGTAAGAAATACCCATATAGAGTTGTTGACCCTAAATAACAAACCTTGAAATATGAGAAAATAGAAGATGGTAGGGGGTGGGTAACCTAAAATCAGTTTATTTTACTATTGAAGAAGCAAAGGTTATGCTTGCTAGAATGGTAATAGTTGATGAGTTGGCATTTAAAATGGTGGAAGGGGAGAGATTTAGGAATTATTCTCAATATTTGAATCCCCGAATGATAGTTCCCTCTCGTATAACTGTTGCGAGGGATTGTTTGAAAATATATCAAAGTGAAAAGATGAAATTGAAATCTCCAATGAAGTGTCAACGTGTGTGTCTAACCACATATATTTGGACTTCAATTCAAAATTTAAATTATATGTGTCTCACGGCCCATTGGATTGATGATGATTGGAAGTTTCAAAAACGAATTTTAAACTTTTGTCAAGTGGCTAATCACACGGGGGAGACAATTGGTAAATTTATTGAAGCATGCATGTTAGATTGGGGAATTGATAAAATTTTCACTATCACTGTTGATAATGCTTGTTCTAATGATGGTGCAATAAGGTATATAACACAGAGAACTAAAGAATGGCCTTCCAATATTTTAGGCCATAAATTTCTTCACATGAGGTGTTGTGCACATATTGTTAATCTTATTGTAAATGATGGCTTGCGAGAAAATAATGAAGTAATTTATAAAATAAGGAATGCGGTAAGATATATGAGATCATCCCCCGCTAGGAAGTTGAGTTTTAAGAGTAGTGTTGAGCGGGAGAAAATTGAGTGTAAACTCATTTTATGTCTTGATGTGGAGACGAGGTGGAATTCTACCTACTTGATGTTGGAGGCGGCAGAGATTTTTGAGAAAGCCTTTTATAGGTTAGAAGATGATGATCCCAGATTTAGATTGTACTTTGATGGTGTTAAAATTAAAGGGCCTCATAGGTCGGATGCTTGGAGTCGATGTAGATGCCTAGTGAAATTTTTGCAAGTATTTTATGACGTCACTCTTTCAATTTCGGGTTCATTGCATGTGACTTCAAATAATTTTTTCCATGAATTTGTACGGATTCAAAACATCTTACTTGAATATGCCAAAAGCGGTGATTTGATATTAGAAAGAATGGCCATTGATATGAAAAAAAAATTGACAAGTATTGGGAGAATCTTACAAAAATGAATTGAGTGTTATTTGTTGGTATTATTCTTGATCCAAGGTGTAAGATGAAATATGTCAAGTTCTTCCTCTCTCAAATTTATGATGTTTCTAAGGCTTTTGAAGTTGAGACTCAGATACGAGATACCTTGAATGATTTGTATAAATACTTTAAGGATGAGTCATCAGTGGGATCTTCTAGTGGGGTGAGTGTGCCAACTACCAATGATATTGCTTCAGAGGATAATACTAGTTCTATTGTTGGAGAAGCTCGAAAATTTCTTAATTTTCAATTCAAAAAGTATTTGTTGGATGAACAAAGTGTGGAGACTCAATGCGACTTGATTAGATATTTGTCAGATGCGTGTGAAGAAGATTCAGAAACATTTGATTTTTTGAATTGGTGGAAAGTGAATTCTTCCAAATATCCAACTCTATCTAAGGTAGCAAAGACTATTTTGGCCATTCCGATCTCTACAGTGGCTTCCGAGTCGGCTTTTAGCACAGGTGGTAGGGTAATTGATCCATTTAGAAGTTCATTAGCTCCTACGACAGTGGAAGCTTTAATTTGTGCTCAAAATTGGTTGCGATCTATGCCTGTTCAAATTGATCTTCGAGCTGCCATGGATGATGTGGAGAAATTTGAAGAAATTGCTTCAGGTATTGTTATTCTTAAGTTCAATGAAAATATTTAAGACTTAATTGGGTATTGTTATGTTATTATTGTAGAATATGTATTCTAATTATTTGGGTTGTTTCTTTATCTCATTGTTATTTTTTTATTGTAGAATTAACGGGATCAAGTTCTACTTATACGATTGAGCCTGGCTTGCTTAATGATGATATGAACGATGATGTTGATTCTGCTTAGAGGTGTTCTTATAAGGTTTCTCTTACTTTTTATTTATCCATATTTTGGAAGTTGAAATTTAATTCATTTGATTCAAGTTTGTTTAATTTCATATAATTATTGAGTAATAATAATATTATTTGATATTACAGGTTTGACAACTTTGTTGGAAATTTGGATGTTCAAGACTTCAAGTGTATGTTGAGTGTTTGGCTGTTTCCAGATTTGTAAGTTTGTAAGCTGAAGTTTTGAACTGTTGTAGTGTTTGCTTTGTAAGTTGGAACTTGGAATGATTTGTAATATTAGATGTTTGGCATGTTTCCATATTTGTAAGTTTGTAAGTCTATTGAACTGTTAAGTGTTTGATTTGTAAGTTTGGATTTTGGAATGTTTGGAAGTTGAAAGTTTTTGGAAGTTGAAATGAATGGTTGAATACTTGAATTTGAAATGAATGTTTAGAAGTTGGAAGTTGCAAGTTTTTTGGAAGTTGAAAATTTGAAATGAGTCAATGGCTTTATTGCCTTCATTGTTGGTAAACAAATAGTTGTACTTGTAGTTTGGAATGATTCACTAAGTTATTATTAATAATGATTTGTAATATTAATATTTTGTAGTTTAATTCATTAAAATTTTGTTGTATAAATTACAAATTATAAAAATAAGCACAACAATTGCCAATTAGTAATGAAAAAGAAAGAAAATAGCACAAGCTGTCAAGCAATGAAAAGAGAAAAAATTAAATTCCAAATGCTGCCCCTGCCCAGAATCGAACATGTAATCCAATAGAAAACAATCAACACTTTACCATTTCAACCACTCACTGATTTTGTTAAAATTATACCATTAAAATATATATTATATTTCACTTCATTTTTCTGTTGACCCAACCCGACCCGCTCTGACCTGACTCGCGCTGGTCATCCAGTAAAATTTCGGGTTTCGGGTCGACCGACCCGACTGATCCGACCCGATCAGGTCATTAAAAAAATACAAAAACCCAACCCGACCCGACCTAAAACCCCTACTCCTCCTCATGCCATGATTTTTCTCTTTTATAGGCCCTCCTGACGATGGGTCATTTAAATCTCTTCTACCCATTTGATGTGTTAATGATAGGGTTTATTTTGGGAATGAAAAAAGTTAATATATTTGTATTCTGATATTTATTTTTTATCTTGAATTTTGGCATTTGTGTTACGATAATGTAACTGCGAGCAAAATCGATTTTTAAAACCTTTTGCATTTCAAATGAATAATTGGTATCAAAGATCAATAATTGATACCCATCTCCAAGCTTTCTCCACTGAACTTTAGTATCTATCTCCAAGCTTGCCGCCGCCATAAGTTTCACTTTTGAACAAATCTTGGCAACTAAGAATTGGTTAGGTTTCTCAATATTGGTAATAAAAATTTCCAACAAAATTCAACTCTTGAAATTTTGTTTTAGGAAATTTATCAACACCATAAACTATCCTTAACTCTCAAGCGTTACTTTGATATACATAGTTTAGTGTTTAGGTTGTTATAAGCTTGATTTCAAGGCCAATTATATTGAAGAAATCATTATTCATTTTCTTAGGAATTATTTTCCTAGAATGGAAAACAATTACTTTCTTTTGTTTATGTAGAAAATTCTCTAATATTTATAATATATATATATATAAAGACATAATTTATAGGATATGTCTCTTGGAATGAAATGATATAATCCTTTAATAAGATAGGAAATATCTTTTAATGTGAAAGTTTCTTGAAGGGGTATAACCCTTAAAGGATTACATTTTTTAAGTTAAACGTGTCCTTACAAAGACGACTTCCCATGTCTGAAAATAAGTCCTTAGGTTCTCATTTTTATTCATTCATTCTTTTCATTAGTCCTTAGACATTAAAAGAAAAATGTATAGTTTAGAGAGTTTTCAACATTTATAAGTTCGTGTTCTTGAAGAAATGAGCGCCGATTTTTATCAATAACTAAGTATCTTGGGAGAATATTAGCCAAAAGATCCGTAAAGAGTACCAAGACGAGGCTAATAAGCTCTTAAGGATGATGTACGGGCCAAATTTGGTCCAAGGGTAAGTTCGACCTTTTACTTCAGACCCTATACTAAACGCACCACAGACTCCCCAACTTAAGACCCAGGCCCAAGTTTCTACCTCAACCCCACACACTAAAGGAAGCCCCGAGTTTAGTGAATATAGGCCCAGAGATTCATGGGCCCACTCCCGGTAAAATATCTCATATCCAAACTATAACCAAGGCCCACCATACGCCAACCCACGAAATGCTCAGATTCATAAATACCCATCACAACCCAGCTGTTTTCAGTCTTCAATGGATAAACATAACTACCCCTCATGAATCGTCCCTTACCAACGTCCAACGGACGAACCACAATCTGTGTGTTTTGCGGTACTAGTGTTGGTGTTAAACCACAATACGTAGCAGAAGCACATAAATTGGGCCGAGTCTTAACTGCAAGGAATATGCACTTAGTATATGGCGGTGGCAATCTTGGACTTATGAGGATCGTTTCAAAGGCCGTACAGGATGGAGGCAGTCAAGTCTTGGGAATCATCCCAAAACCCTTGGCGGAGGCAAATCTTATTGGACCATCAAACAGAGAAGAACTAATTGTGCCAGGTTTGTGTGAACGACTTGTAGAAATGATTAATCGTGCTGATGCTTTTATTGCTTTGTCAGGTGGCTTGGGTACATTAGAGGAAATTTTTATATTGCGATCTTGGGCGAACTTAAATATACACCAGAAACAGCTTGGACTATACAACGTTGAAGGATATTATGATTTTCTTTGTGTATTTCTTGATGATGCCCGGAGAAATGAGATCGTGACAAAACTTATGAAAGAACTCCTCTTTACTGCCAGAACTGCTCCGGATCTTATTGACCAGATCTTAGCCTATGAACCACAAATTGATCATATCATTTCAAAAATAAATTGGTCCGAGAATGATCGTGGTAAGAGGCGTCGAATAAATCTGGATCTTAATCTTTAATTTTTCTGTAGAATTTCTGCTAACCAGGTACTAATTTATAAACTCTTCTTATACTGTTTAAGACATTGGGGACAATGTCTCATTTAGGTTTGGGGGAGGTGAATAGTTAATAGTATCTTGTAATAGTACTTTGTTATGTTATTTTTATTCCAAAATAACATCGAAAAATACAAAAAAAAAAAAATTTGAAAAAATTTACAAAAATAATTTTTTTTTTTTTTATGTTTTTGTGTTTTTAATTTGATTAATCGGGTGAAATTAATAAGAGATAGCTGTGTAAGGAGTTTCCACTCCTGAGACGTATTTCAAACTTATTTTCAGAAGAAGTTAATTTTTGTTTATTTCATTTTGAATTATTTAATTTGTAAATTCTCCATAAAACTGACTAAAATGGATCTTCATATTCTTAGTTAACAGGTATTATCAATATACATAGTAACATACGGACATGAGCTGTAATTGAAAAGTTTGTAATATTTAGTACTCTAGTTTAATTGGAGGAAGCATCTCATAAAAGTGATGAAAAAAACATTTGAGATCTGAGTTATTAAGTCTGTAAGAGTGTTTTAACACCTAGTGCCCTAAAGCCAACTGGTTTGGGAGTCACTAGCCGAAAGCTCGCTACATGGATCAAGGATGTTGCAAATATATATATATATATATATCTGAAGTCTGATTAATTAAATCCGTAGAGGTGTCTTAACACCTGGTGTCCTAAAGCCAACTGGTTTGGAATCCACCGACCCAAAGCTCGCTACATAGATGGAAGATATTGTATATTAATAAAAAAAATCAAAAATCAAAGAAAAAACTCAGAAAAATCAGAAAAATTATTTCATTACTATAAAAAGGTGTGAATTATGATAAAACTTTAGGAGAAAAATATTAATCTCTCATCAACTACACTTGTGACTGCTGTGGGCAAAAATGAGATTGATTAATATTGTGTTGGCTGTGTATATGGAGAATGGTAAATATAATCGGAGAATTTACTTATACGGTAATTTAGAAAGAAACAAAACACCTAGTAACTTAGAGTAGAAGTTTCACTTGATTAGTCATTAACTTCTTTATTCTCATTTCTCTTGTCTTTTTGCTTTTGTGTGCATTAGTTTCGCTACCCTTTTACTTTTGTAAAATGTTTGTGGGTATCATTGCTGTAAACCTTCACGAGACTACAACTCGTCCACTAGGGACAACCTATGGGTTAAAGGCTTATTGCATATGCTAAATGCAACCTTGATCCCTACGAAATTTTATTTTAAAAAATGTTTATATTATTTTATTTTGTGTTTTGCTCGGGAACTAGGGAAATATTAGATTTGGGGGTATGATGAGTGGTAATCATATCACTATTTCTCACTCATTTAACTTAATATTTTGTATAGTTTCTTGAGTTTTGTGAATGTTTTGATGTGTTTTGTGTTATTTTATAGATAAATAAAGTTTCAGGACTCTCTGAGGTGATTTGAGGCCAAAACAGTAAAAAACAGACAAAATGCCATTTTGGTAATTTTGGTTTCGCGTCGCGACGCTTAACGTACGTCGTAAGCTTGCTAACGTGTACCGGGGACAAGTGTCAGAATTTGAGAAGTTTGACTTTGCTAACGTGCGCCTGCCACATGTCAACATCACAGCCGATATGCTAATGTGCGTCGTGCCATGTGTCATCATCATATGGTGCAAACAATCGCCATTACCACGTGTCACCCCATGTCAGCAGAAGATCGAGTCAACTTCGCCACGTCATCATCAACCAATCATAGCGTGCCACGTAGTGCAATCATATGGTGCCGACAATCCACATTGCCACGTCATTGCCACATCATCACCACGTCAGCATAATCATTGAGTTGTAGCCGCCTTGCCACGTGTCACCTTATCATATTATCCAAATTGTCACGTGTCGTCACCTTTGCAAGCCACGTCGCGACGCACATGACGCCTATAAATTCAGCTCGAAATTTCAATTTCAGATGTAACTTCCTCTCTGTAATTCTCTGTCTAAATAAAGAGTTTGTATTTATTCTTCTTTTAATTTCAGTTTTGTAATTAATTTTTATTTACGTTATGTAATAATAATTTACTTTCTTTACTGTTTCAGTTTTTATTATTCAACTATGAAGAGGTAACTTTCCCCTGTTAGGGTGAAAGGTAAAACTTTTATTACTGCTATTTAAATTAATCTCCCTTAATTATAATATATTCACTATTTAAAATTTGACTTAATGAGGATACCGTTATATTGGCCAGTTGGTAATTGATATTAAATTGATTTTAATTTGACTAAGTAAGGATACCGCATGGTTGGTAGGTTACCGCCTATATGACAGGTTTATGGACAAATATTACCGTCTTAATGGCTGGTTGGACTTAATTTGACTTAATCAAGTTACCGCCTATAAGGCTGGTTGGTAATGTTATCACAAGTTAATATGTTATATTAAGGGGGATATCCAAATTAGTAGTGGTAAAAGTAGATCATTTAACCCTAATATTTTATTTTATTGTAAATTTACTTTTCAATATTTACTTTACCGCATTTACTTTTCAATTTTTTTACCTTATGCCTTTTAATTTTAAGTATTTACTAGCCCTAGTTATTGTTGGACAGTTATGACCCATAGCGTCACTATTTGTAAAAGACATTGTGGTTTTTGTACAAATTAACTATGTAGCAATGGAAATTGCCTTTTACCGTTTTGTAATTTATTTACTTTGATATATAAATAGTAAAAGTCCTTATGATTAGTTCCGGATAGAGATGATATGAGACAGTATCAATCCATAACAGTTTAATCATTAAACATCCCTAGTCGTAGTTTTATCGAGACTAGACATCGATAATGCGGAATATATTAGTATTGCACTTGTGCGCGTTGTGAGGGCACAACGACAAAGTTCTCATATATTTAAGTATTGGATACTTATGCAAGTGTGATAGGAGGTTGTGTTTACCGATAGTACGGAAACAGTTTCGCTCTGGATAGACCCCGCGGAATCCCATTGGTAGTATGTCTATGTGTCTATGGGAGTCTGCTTCAGGGTAGGTGTATTTGGTCTTAACCTGAGACTTGCATCGCTAGTACTTGCGATAATCAATACGCTTTGGTTTTGGTCGTCCAAGACTTTAACAGGTTCTGTGTACGCCTCTTCTGGGTTTATTGAGAATCGTAGTGCATTGGGCGTGATGTCAAGACGGAAGTATCACTCCAGTCATATGGAGATGATGATCATGCAGAGATACAAAACTGGTTCTCTATTGTGTTGCAACCATCGGGATAATATGACAAGGTCATGATTATCCGATTAAAAGAGACTAGTTGCTTGATATCCGATATATGCTTTGCACGGGACAAACACTATTCCAGCCCCAGGCCTTGCATATGACATCCGATACTGGATCGCTATACACGATACTACTGTATACTATGTCTGACAAAGATCGTATATTCCATTAAGAATATTTCTGGAGAATTGTGTAGGCACGGTGCTTTGCTAGAAGCCAACCATGTCTCGTAAATCGGTAAAAATATAGTACTGTAGGGAACACCTTCCCTCGCACAGCGGAAGCGGTAAGGCTCACAGACCGAACTTGAAAAAATTTTCCGCTCTCCCTTCGCTTTGGCCGAACCACACCAGTGAGTTCACTGATGTTTTGCTTCTGTTTTGGACAATATTTCAGCCCCGAAATACCCCCGAAACAGTCCCCGAATAGCCCCTTGAATTGCAGTGAATTAGAGGACTGTTTTGGACACGTTACACGCGCGAACTGCACCCAATTTGAACCAATTTATGCGTGAACTGCAGTGATAATTCATGTCTGATTTTTCTCTGAAAATCAATCCTAACACAGCCCTAAAAATCCCTAAAAGTGTTTCCCAAAAACCCGAGTTAAAACCAAACAAAACCGAGCCCCAATTAATGGGAAGTGCGTGCGGCAGTGGGCTTTAATTTTGCCCACTGCCGTGAATGGTGAGAGGAGGGGGAAAAGTTTTCCAACGTCACAAGGTCTTCCGAGCTATATCTCGTTACCAACGGAGGGTAATGTGGGCTACACTCACAGATTAATCTCTAAACGGTTTAGAGATTAAGATCACACACCGAAATAATTTCAGGTTCTTCAATGATGTTTCTCAACTCTTGAGAGCTTGAAGAAGAGGTGGAGGCTAGGGTTTTCTAATGACTTCGATCTGAAAAATTAAATCATAATTTTTCTTTTATACTTGTGGATAATTTGTTTCATAAAAAAAATCAACCAATAGTCTCCCATTATCATCAAATTCGCCCAAGGGTAGGATTTCTAATTTTATTTTGCTTCCAAAATAAACAAATCCCAATCCTTATCATCTATGAAAATTCAGCCAAGGGGTAAGTTATTGGATTTGATTTTGTTTCTCAAACAAACAAATCTTATTCCTTATCCATAGGGAATTTCAGCCATGGTGGGTTATTTAGGTTTGATTTTGTTTCTTAAACAAACAAATCTTATTCCTTATCCAATAAGGAATCCTACCATGGTGATGATTTTTATTTCCAAAATAATTCTTAACCTTATTAAATTATATCATATATAATTTAATATTCTAATTTAAATAATTATCATATAATTATTAATACTTTATATTAACATTTAATATAAAGTCTTAAGTGTGATGTGTTTAATATTATTAATCATATTAATAATATTTATTCTTTTGTGAGTATATAATTGGACCGTCCAATTATATTAGCTCCGCTAAAGTATATCGAGCTAGCACGGGGATCAAGTGGACCTACGGTTCCGAGCTCCAATAATCTCAAAATATTAATTAAGCTCTTAATTAAATATTCTGAATTATTAACTTCGAATTATTCCACTAAAAGTCTGAAGTTGCACTCTCATTGCCGTAGATGAAATATTAAGCCGAACCAAGTCGGTGTCCACCGATATAGTCATTGCATACAAATTGATCCTTCACGAATATCTCGTAATTAGAGCCGGGTCATAATATCCGTTATACCCCTCTAATTATTTTTACATAAAGTACCATTGATTCTCTAATGAACGATTTATTTATAACTGTTATGAATATTAATCTTTCTATTCGTAATAGAAAGACTTGAGCGCTCAAATCGTTCAAGTACCGAATCAACCCTTAAGAGAGATACTCATCTACTTATCGTAAGAAGGAGTGAATTCCATGTCTATGTAAAACATTCCCAGCTACATAAAAGACTATGCCCCCAAAGTACGTAGTTATTGGTTGGGATTGCTACACCAACCTCACCTTTGTAAATCAAAGGACATATCACGTCATGCAGGAGTTCGTAGTACACTCAGGATTAAGATCAATCCATATATGACCATCAAGTAGATCGAAATGACTTTCTTTGTTTAACAGATATTATAAGAATGTCATTTCTATCTAGGTCCAATCCTATATGATCACATCATATAAGGTGCCTCCATTCTCATGTCTCAACATGGACGATCCGGATTAAGATCGCCATCCAAATATAGAATGGACCGCAACTATAGATAAACCACAAACAAAGTACCCGTTTGTTTGCTATCTATGGACTATTTAAGATAACTAACTTCTGACTTAAATCCTCTGGTACATGACATTCATACACCAAGTCTGAAGGTACATAAGTAATCTATGGTATTTATGAAGATATATAATATGCGAAATTAAACAAACATTTTGATAAATGAATAATGCATCATTTTATTTCTAAACACGTGAAACCGTTTACATCACATGTAGCTCTAGGGCATACATCCCAACAATATCCCACTTGCACTAGATCAAATGAGACATGTCACGTAAACCCAGACCAGCTAGGTGACCCTCAAACACTTTAGCCGGCAAGGTCTTTGTAAACGGATCAGCAAGGTTCTCTGCGGATGCAATCTTTGTGATGCTAACGTCCCCTCTCTGCCCTATCTCCCTGATGAGATGATATTTCCTTTCTATATGTTTTCCTCTCTTGTGGCTTATTGGCTCTTTGGAGTTCGCCACTCCTCCACTATTATCGTAATAGAGGGTGAGTGGTTTATCCATGTCCGGAACAACTTCCAGATCTCCCAAGAATTTACGGAGCCAGGCTGCTTCTTTAGCTGTTTCACAAGCTGCTACATATTCAGCCTCCATGGTGGAGTCGGCAATGCAAGATTGCTTTATGCTACGCCATACAATAGCCCTACCACCTACGGTGAACACTGATCCGGATGTTGATTTCCTGGAATCAACATCTGTCTGAAAATCAGAGTCTGTATATCTTTTCAGGATCATATCCTCACCAGAATATACTAGCATATAATCTCTCGTTCTCTTAAGATATTTGAGAAAGTGTTTCACAGCCGCCCAGTGATCCAATCATGGATTTGACTGAAACCTACTGACCCTCCCACTGCAAAAAAGACGTCCGGTCTCGTGCATAACATGACATACATGAGACTTCCAACTGCTGAGGCATATGGGATATGTCTCATTTCCTCAATACCCTGAGGTGTCTTAGGAGACTGTTCCTTCGACAAATAAATTTCATGCCGATAAGGCAGATTGCCTTTCTTGGAATTCTGCGTCCCGAATCACACAATGGTCTTGTCGATGTAGGATGCCTGAGATATAGCTAACAGTCGTTTCTTACGATCTTGAAATATCTGGATCCCAAGAACATAACTCGCCTCTCCCAAATCTTTCATTTGGAATTGCTCAGCTAGCCAGGTTTTTACGTCTGATAATATTCTTACATCATTCCCAATGAGTAAGATGTCATCAACGTATAAGACAAGAAAAACCACCTTCCCGTCAATGACGCGCTTTTATACACAAGGCTCATCAACATTTTGCTCAAAATTATAAGACTTGATCGTTGTATCAAATCTTATATTCCAAGATCGAGATGCCTGCTTGAGTCCATAAATGGACCTTTGCAGTTTGCAAACTTTTTGCTATTGACCTTGGGCGATGAACCCTTCTGGTTGTATCATATAGATACTTTCATCAAGATTGCCGTTAAGAATGCAGTCTTGACGTCCTTTTGCCAGATTTCATAGTCATAATATGTGGTTATGGATAGAAGAGTGCGGATGGATTTTAGCATAGCTACTGGTGAGAAAGTTTCCTCATAGTCAACTCCCTCATTTTGGGTATAACCCTTGGCCACTAGTCTAGCTTTGAAGGTCTGTACCTTCCCATCTGATCCCCTCTTCCTCTTGTAGATCCACTTGCAACCTATGGATTTTACTCCATCAGGTTGGTCTACAAGCTCCCAAACTGAGTTGGAGTACATGGACTCCATCTCCAGGTTCATGGCTTTGAGCCACTCTTCTTTGTCAAGATCATCCATTGCACTACTGTAGGTCAATGGATCATCTACACCATCACTGGAGGCGACAACCTGTGCCTCTCCAACCCCTAAGTAGCGATCAGGTTGTCGTACAACCCTCCCACTATGTCTGGGTGGTAGATCATTCTGACTTTGAAGTATCTGACTATCAGATGTCGAAGGTGCTATGCATTTGTCAACTTTCGTTGACGATGGCGTGCTGGTTAAACCAGTAAGTAACTCATCGAGTAACATTTTACTACGAGGTTTGAACTCCCTCATATAGTCCTCCTCTAGAAACGTAGCATTTCTCGATACAAATACTTTCTTATCATCAGGACTGTAGAAGAATCCACCCCTAGTCTCCTTCGGGTAGCCTACAAATAAACATACCTGAGAACGTGGTTCCAGTTTTGTAGTCTTATTCTTCAGCACATGTGCTAGACACCCCCATATGCAGAAATGTCGTAAACTAGCTTTACGACCATTCCACAACTCTAAGAGAGTCTTAGGAACAGACTTAGATGGAATTATGTTAAGGATATACATTGCGATTTGCAGAGCATATCCCCAGAATGAACTAGTTAGTGAGCTATAAATAAACATAGATCTCATCATGTCTAGTAGGGTTCGATTTCTCCTTTCTGCAACACCATTTTGTTATGGTGTTCCAGGTGCTGTGAGCTGGGATACTATCCCATGCTCAACTAAGAATTCCTCAAAGTCTCTATCGAGGTATTCCCCTCCAGGATCCGATCATAGAGTTTGGATTATCTTACCTAATTGGTTCTCAACCTCAGCACCATACTCTTTGAACTTTTCCAAGGTATCTGATTTGTGATGCATTAGGTAGACATACCCATATCTTGAATAATCGTCACTGAATGTGACGAAGTATTCATAACCACCTCAAGCTTTTACATTCATTGGTCCGCAGACGTCCCAATGTATTAGCTCTAGTGGTTGACTGGCTCTTATACCTTTTCCTGTAAAAGGTCTCTTGGTCATTTTTCCTTCTAAACAGGATTCACAAACTGGTAAAGTCCCGAACTTTAACTGGTTTAAGGCTCCGTCCTTTATCAATCTATTTATCTGGTCAAGGTTGATGTGACCAAGTCTAAGATGCCATAGATATGTGTCATCGTGAGAAATATTTTGCCGTTTCGTTTTTCGTTTTTCAACCTTAAACATTTCAGTGTTGAGCAGTGACTTATGCGTTAACGGTCTTAACACATACAAGTTATTTTCAGAGTTTCATGTGCATATAGTCAATCCAATTCTACCAATAATAACCGAATTGCTATTAAAAGAAATAGAATAACCATCATCCATAAGTTTAGAAACAGAAATCAGATTCCTGCGGAAACCAGGAATGAATAACACATTGTTCAAATTTAAATAACTATTATTAATAAAATTTAAACTGGAAACTCCCACTGCTCTTACTGAAACGGCATCCCCTGTCCCGACTCTCATGGCGTAATCACCTTCAGCAAGGTCCCTCCATGAATCAAGTAGCTGTAAAAAAGAACAAACATGGTTAGTGGTCTCGGAATCTATAATCCAAGCGGATTTATCATCCTCCACTAATAGAGATTCAATAACGAGTAAATCATATTTACCTGTTTCCTTTTTCTCCTTTAGCTCAGCAAGGTATTTATGACATTTCCTTTTCCAATGCCATTCTTGTCGCAATGGAAACATTTTCATTTGGGCTTGGTTTTCTTGGAGCCTTTCTTGTTCTTCTTTTTCATGGGCTTACCCTTAGCCTTTCCAGTGCCTTTCTTCTTCTTCTTTGCAGATTTAGAAGATTCGGCAACATTTGCCTCTGCACTGGACTTACGAGGATCCACCAGCATGGATTCGTAATGAGTGAGCTCATTAAACAGTTGGGTCAAAGTAAAAGACAACTTGTTCATAACATAGTTGCTTTTAAACTGCAGGAAACTCTTCGGAAGAGTTTCCATAATCATGGTCACTTGGCTAAGCTCGTCAATATGAGCTCCATGGGTTTCAGCAGTATTGAGATAAGTCATCATCCTTAAGACATGCTCTCGGACTGATGTCACATCCTTCATCCTCGCAGTCATGCTGAGACCATGGCCTCATGGCATTGATGTTCCGAAGGCTGCCTAAACATGCCCTACAATGACTCCATCATCTGTGATGCTAGAGCCATAGGTTCATGCTTTGCAGTAAGAACCTCAGACATCCCTGCTAGCAAGTAGCAACGGGCTTTCTCATTTACTGCGACCCTTTTCTGATAGGTATCGTGCACAACTTGGCCAACATTTCTGGCCGGCTAGGAGGACGTTCCTCCGTCAGGACAAACTTCAGGTCTTCACAGACCAAGATAGCGTTCATGTTACTTTTCCACTTAACATAATTTTCTCCGGTCAACTTATCATTTGAGAGAATGGAAATAATTGGAGAAACCATGGCTGAAAATAAAATAAACATGCATTTAACATTCATTCATCGCATATTAAAATCATCAAAGAATTTTGGCATAAAATTAAACATGATGCATGAACCATGAATAATGAATTAGAAACCTAAAAGAATAATTACTATGCCAGAGATCTATCATCTCACAAGTAAGTGCCGCCGTAGGGTAGGTCAAGTACTCGCATGATAGATTGAGACAATCTCAGCTGTTTTAATATATGCGGGAATAACTCTTATTCCTATATTAAACAACTACCGTTTTATTCGATCAAGAAATTTCATTAACAGTTAATAATCCTTCGTGAGTGTAACCCGCCGTTTCAGGATTCTTTGACTTAACGAGTGAAGTGCCGCCGTAGGGTAGGTCAGTTCACAAGATACATCTAGAATCCTATCCTCTCGGAATCCAAACTTGATATTGACCCAAAATGGACACCATCCGTAGGGGGACGAAAACAAAGCCGTCTCGAGGCACCTTTTGAATCTCACGTTTTTGGACTAACAACGGAGATCGTGGGATGTACTGTCGTATATCCCTCTCCCACTCACTATTTTAAACTTAAAGTTTCTATCTAAAAATTTAATATTTTATTATTCTAACTAGTGTGGATAAACTTATGGCGGCTAATCATAAATCTTATTTACACTAGTTTGTCATAAGAGCTAAATCAATTTTAACTATTAAAATTGTGTCACTAATGTTAATTAGTCTCTACTAATATAATTACTCTTATTAAACTAATTTAAATAGAGTGGTATAAGTGAGCTACAATATTTTAACTCTTAAAATACTAGGCATTTATATGTCTAAAACCATGGAATTCTAAATGGTCAAAATTCTATTAAACTTTAATAAATTTTTATTGCATCATAAAATTCAATGGTACGTGGAATTGTATCCCGAGTGCAGACCACATTTCCGTCCATACGGAATCAACTATGGAATTTATATCCGGGTTTCCATCATATATACCAATGGAATTTATTATGCACCAATTAAGTCCAATATATTAGAATTCAAGTTTTAGACATAAACCCCATTAATCTAATTAATGATTTCAATGCATATCATATTCTAATTTAAACATTTTAAATTTCATAAAATCATAATTTCATGTCTATTATGATAATGCATTTATGACATGTTATGGCAAGTAAAATGCACAAGTGGGCACCCTAGGCTATATGACATGTTATTCAAACAATAAACATACATATAACATAAGATTTATTTTGCACTGATCGGGCTCTTATTTTTCCTATACTAATCTAATTAGTACAAAAGATATACCAAGGCATTCCTTTGCCTTCAAATCCCGCTCCAAAGTGGTATTGGCTCCTTTTGGGACTTCGGTGCTCCATATTACAAAGAATTGAAATTTTACATTGAAAACTAAAATTACAATGAATATAAAGAATGGCCTTATGGCCTTACAACCCAAAATCAAAACCATCTACAAAAATAAGAGCCATAAAAATTTACGACCAAAGCAAAATCCATTCATCATATGAAATATCAAAACCATTCATCACATGAACTCAATATGTGCCCACTCATCTAAACATGCATATCATATTTATAACTCATATAAACATGTTAAAAAGAAACTTTAAATAATAAAGTGAAGGGTTAAGAGCACTTTTCAACCTCGCTCTTGATGCCAATTGTAGGAACGCCTTTCCTCGTGCAGGAAGCGGTAAGGCTCACGAACCGAACTTGAAACATTTTTCTGCTCTCCCTTCGCTTTGGCCGAACCACACCAGCGAGTTCACTGATGTTTTGCTTCTGTTTTGGACAATATTTCAGCCCCGGAATACCCCCGAAACAGTCCCCAAACACCCTCTTGAACTGCAGTGAATTAGTGGACTATTTTGGACCCGTTACACGCGCGAACTGCACCCAATTTGAACCAGTTATGCGTGAACTGCAGTGATAATTCAGGTATGATTTTTCTCTAAAAATCAATCCTAACACAGCCCTAATCATATTAATAATATTTATTCTTTTGTGAGTATATAATTGTACCGTCCAATTATATTAGCTCCGCTAAAGTATATCGAGCTAGCACGGGGACCAAGTGGACCTACGGTTCCGAGCTCCAATAATCTCAAAATATTAATTAAGCTCTTAATTAAATATTCTGAATTATTAACTTCGAATTATTCCACCAAAAGTCCGAAGTTGCACTCTCATTGCCGTAGATGAAATATTAAGCCGAACCAAGTCAGTGTCCACCGATATAGTCATTGCATACAAATTGATCATTCACGAATATCTCGTAATTAGAGTCGGGTCATAATGTCTGTTATACCCCTCTAATTATTTTTACCTTAAGTACCATTGATTCTCTAATGAACGATTTATTCATAACTGTTATGAATATTAATCTTCCTATTCGTAATAGAAAGACTTGAGCGCTCAAATCGTTCAAGTACCGAATCAACCCTTAAGAGAGATACTCATCTACTTCTCTTAAGAAGGAGTGAATTCCATGTCTATGTAAAACGTTCTCAGCTACATAACAGACTATGCCCCCAAAGTACGTAGTTATTGGTTGGGATTGCTACACCAACCTCACCTTTGTAAATCAAAAGACATATCCCGCCATGCAGGAGTTCGTAGTACACTCAGGATTAAGATCAATCCATATATGACCATCAAGTAGATCGAAATGACTTTCTTTGTTTAACGGATATTATAAGAATGTCATTTCTATCTAGGTCCAGTCCTATATGATCACATCATATAAGGTGCCTCCATTCTCATGTCTCTACATGGACGATCCGGATTAAGATCGCCATCCAATTATAGAATGGACCGCAGCTATAGATAGACCACAAATAAAGTACCCGGTTTGTTTGCTCTCTATAGACTATTTGAGATAACTAACTTCAGATTTAAATCCTCTGGTGCATGACACTCATACACCAAGTCTGAAGGTACATAAGTAATCTATGGTATTTATGAAGATATATAATATGCGAAATTAAACAAACATTTTGATAAATGAATAATGCATCTTTTTATTTCTAAACACATGAAACCGTTTACATCACATGTAGCTCTAGGGCATACATCCCAACAAGTACGAGGTACGTACGTGTTCGGATAGTCCGACGACCGGATTTACTGCCAACATATCCAGGGATCTCTTGAGTCGCTTCCCAAAGATTCACCGATGACGTATGATTCGAACTTAATTAATCTAGGATTAATAACAGAGAGATTTTTCTGGGATAAAATACTATTTGAAGAGAGAGAAAGATTAATTTGGAATTAATCGATAAAATAATATATTCGATATATTAAACGAAATTAGATTTCGACGCGGAATTAAAATTAGATTTTAATTCGGGCAAACGAGTTAATTAAGAATTAATTCGTTAGCGACGTGAATAGTAATTTTGCTAGGCATAATTATTTAATTAAATTTGATTCAATTACGTTGCAACGGAAAATTTGTTAATTCGAAATTAGCGAACCTGAGCCCGTGAGTGTTTGCGACCCCACTCGAATTTCGAATCAAGTGGGGCCCACAAGTCACATCACATGTCACATCACTAGTCATAAAGTTAGTGAAGACTTGTTTTATACACAAGTTGACATGATGATGGGTTGATTGACCTTTACCAAATATTTGGTAAATGATTTTGATTTTTGAAATTAAAATTCAAGTCAACAAAATCAAATACACTCCATTCCCTCTCATACTTCTCACACCCATTTGGAAAAACAAAACACTCTCCATTTATTTTTCTCTCTTGGCCGAACAAGGAAGGAAAAGATAAGAAGATTTGTAGTAAATTTTCTTAGTGCTAGCACACACAAAGAATCATCCAAGGTGATAGGGAAACCAATCTAAGAGCTTGGAATCAAATGACAAAGCTTAGAGCTTGATCATCTTCAACAATTTTAGGACTTGGCCGTGAGCTTCAAGGAGCAACATTGGAGTTTGACGCATCCTAAATCCGTTCAATGTAAGTGTGATTCCGCCTCACTTCATTTTGTATTCTTTCTTTTCATTGTTCAAAATTGATCTTTGGACTATATTAGAAACCAACAGTTATGTGTTGTAACAAAGTTAGTTATCTGGGGTTGTGATGAATTCTAATATCACCGGTTTATAAGGGGTTAATTTATAGTTTGGGTAATTTAAAGGTTTACTTATTAAGTCTTAAACTTAATGCGTCTTGTTAACTGGCCACTAATAAGATTGATATGGTAAATCTAAAATAAAATTTACAAGGAATTTTAGGTTTCAGCCTTAGACTTAATAGCCCACGATCTTCCTAGCCCACGATATTCCTTGAGGATAAATAACCATTTAATAGATTTCCTTACATGATAGACATAGACCTGTCGGACAGAGGTAACCTTAATTGGAACTTAATCTTAATGAATCCAGGTAATTTGGTTGACATAGACATATGGTTCAATTGGATTATACTGGGTATTTGTGTTTGACCATCAACAGAAGCTTTCGCATAATTTCGTAATACATGTTAGTAAACCAATTTATTACACAAACATGAAATAACCACTTCATATTTTAAAAGATATTGGAAAGATTCACAACCCTAGATAGTTTCTTAGTATTAAATTTTCTTAAAACTACTTTCGTGCAATTTAATTTACTTATTTTTTTAAATTTAAAATCATCACCATTTCAAATCAATAAATCAACTTGTTAGATACTAGTAATCATTTGACCTCATAAAATTAATAGATTAGATATTAAGTCTTCGTGGGATCGATACTTTTTATACTACTTGAACAATACGTGCGCTTGCGTTATACGCGTGTGAAAGCACCGGTCAGATATTAAAAGAAATTCGTATTTATCTGAGTCCAGTCCTATATAATCTCATCATACAAGGTGCCTCCATTCCCATGTCACTACATGAACGATCTCGGATCAATGTCGTCATACAAGTATATAATGAACCACAGCTATAGATCAACCACAAACAAAGTACTCTATTTGTTTGCTCTATATGGACTATTTAGATTATTAACTTCAGACTTAAATCCTCTTGTGCATCAAACATACACTAATTCTGAAAGTACAATAGTAATCAAGGTAAACAAGATAATTGGACAATATGAGATATAAATCAAACAACTTTGATAAAATAAATAATGCATTTATTATTATTATTATAATAATCAATTCCGTTTACAATACATGAAGCTCTAGGATATAAATCTCAACATTAATATCCATCTTTTTAGTTATTTTTTAATATTTTGTATGCATGACAATGAATGATTGGATTGTTGCACAAATAACATGGTATCTCCATTATATTGAAGATTTTCTCGTTTTTAGAGATAATGATTTTTTGAATAATCCATTTGTTTACATTGTATTGGACAATGTTTTAAAATTGTGGTTTATAATATCAAATGACCAAGATTACTCGATTAATTATTATATAAAATATGTATGAATGTCTTTTTTTAAAAAGACTATATTTTCAGACATTTCCATATTATTTTTTTAATTAATAATTATCATAAAATTTTAAATTTTTAAAAATTATGTACTATGCTATAAGAAAACTCCAATTTTATTTGCATCTCTATCTATATCTATATATCTTATATATACTACTATAAAATTCAATAGTGTTTTCTCCTTAATTTAAGGAGATTGATGTAATTTTGCTTGTTTTTAATAATATTAAAAATTAAAATATCTGTGTTTATTTTTCTCCTAAATTTCGGCCTTGCCCCAATAAAATATCACTCTCAAACCGATGATGATGTGACAAACATAAAGAACTAATAAGGTCTTGGTCAAAGTAAGAATATAATTAGTGTTTATCTTATTAAATAATATCATTAACAATAACAAGTTCATTCCATCTAATGGGATTGGAATGCAATTGATGTTCTTGATCTTAAATGACTTTAAATCGAGCAACTTAATTTGTAGTAAATTCTAAAAAGGAAAGTACACAAACCAAACCAAACAAAAATCTTATTTTCATTAGATGAGGTTGGCTATATGAATTTATTGACGTCTTCATGTACTGTATGAGATCATTGTTTCATCAAACATAAAAATATGTCTCATTTAAATTTCGAAATGGTACGAGGGTAATTTATTTTCATAGATGGATATAAATATTTTGTAGTACACATATATAAAAAAAATGAAAAGCTTTTCAATAATGAAAAATTGTTACCAGCAAAAAAAAAAAACTTGGATAATATTGAATGGTGCAGTCATAACATTGATTCATTGGAGGTAAAATATGTTTTAATGGAGGTTAAATTTGATTCTCAAATATTTTTATTAATAAAATTGACTTTTATTAATTTTTAAAAGACATATGATTGAAACTATAACATGTAATATAGTCACACCTTTGATATTAAAGTTATTTGGGAGTCATTTTGGAGTTATTTTTTGCTAAAGATTTTTTCCCCTTTGTCGATAAAGTTATAATAACAATCTCATTATAAGAGACAAATTTTAGTTTATTATAATTCAACCCACAACTTAATGTTAATGTGGACATTTTAGTAATTTGAATTGTGTTGATGACTTTATTGTATAGATTTGACAATGAGGTTGGGAAGAATGCAGTGTTAGATGGTTTGCTCTATCTATTATGTCTTAATGAGATCTCGTTTGGAATAAAATTTGAGACATATTTTTATATTCAGGTTTGGAAATAAATTGAGTCAAAAAAATAATTAGACTAAATTTTAATTGGATAAGATTTTTTTAATAGGATTGATGAATTTAACGAGATATACAAAAGAACGAGAAATTTTTTTTCCTTTCAAAAAATAACTAGACGGGAGTAAGATAATTTTTTTTTTTCTTTTTTTTATCTCTATTTCATAAATAAAATGATAACAAAACAAAAGTTGCCCAGACCCATGAGGCTGATCCGAACCGGAAAGGGTTAATAATTAATATTTAATCTTTTGATCTAAATAAACCCGTTCAAGCCGCGAAACCCTCTCCTTGTCTCCTACACATCCGGTTCACCTGTCCTAGGGTTTCAAACCAAACAACAACTTAAATACCCAACCGAGGGTTTTGTTCCGATACCGCACACCTCCAACGATTGAACGCCGCAAAATAGGCAAAAGTAATCGCTCAAAATCATCCTTTTTTTTTTTTTTTTTTTTTTTTTTGAAATCCGTCTTTTCATCTCTGGGTCAATTTCAAAAATGAATATTTTTCGGCTAATTGAAAGCCCTCGTAGTGTTTCAAAAGCATGATAACCAGAAAGCCTAGATCTTGCTGCTTCTTGTTTAATACTAGTAGAAGAGCAACAAGTTGTAAACTTGAACTAGAGCCGCCAGCAAAGGCAATCTCAGCGTCACAATCGACCTCAAGTGACCACAAATTGCTTTGCTCCTATGGTGATATCAACTTAGGTTTGGGTATCTATGGTGTTCTTATGGGGAAACTGATTAAATTTGGCCAATCGCAGTCGCCTCTTTTGCTTGATCAGAATGGTATTGTTGCTTTAGGTGTTGATCCTGACCTGTCTATTTTGAATTCTCTCGTAGTTTTCTTTTGTGAGCTAGGGAATTTAGAGTCTGCAATTAGACATTTTGATATGATTATTTCAATGAATTTTGTTCCTATTAAACCTGCATGTGTTGCTATTCTCCGAGGTTTTTTTGCAGAAGAAAAGTTTATAGAGGCTTTTCATTATTTCGTTAAAATTTGCAATGGTGGTGTAGATTTGAATTGTTGGTCTTATAATGTTTTGGTTGGTGGGTTGTGTGTTATAAGGGTATTTAAATGAAGTTTTGGAAGTTTTTGATATAATGCGTAAGAGAAAAGGGTTGGAGCCTTCATTTCATCAGTACAAGTCTTTGTTTTGTGCTCTTTGTAAGAGAGAACGGTTTGTGGAGGCTGAGTCATGCGGTAGAGAAATGGAGTCACAAGGTTTCTCTATGGATAAGATGATGTATAATTATTTGATTAGTGGGTATTGCAGGCATAAGAAGATGAAAATGGCTATGCGACTTTATTTCAGAATGATCAAGACAGGTTGTGAACCAAATGCATATAATTGTAACACATTGATTCATGGGTTTTTTGAGATGGGTTTGTTTGATAGAGGATGGGTGCTTTACAAACAAATGAGTGACTGGGGATTGCAACCAAATGTAGTGACTAATAATATTGTGATCAGTAATTATTGCAGGGTAGGGGAAGTAGATGCTGCTTTGATGCTTTTGAATAGCATGGCAAGTAGCAATTTAGCTCCTGATGTTTGCTCTTACACAGTTTTGATTGATGCTCTTTACAACCAGAATAGGCTGGTGGACGTAGATGAATTGTATAAAAAAATGCTGGCCAATGGTGTTGCTCCTAACCATATATTATCTTTTATCCTCTTGAAACGCTGCCCTAAGGGGAAGGAGCTTCAGCTTGCTCTGATGCTGTTGCGTGAATTTGCCAAGATTGGATGTGGTATTGATCCTCCGATTCTCTCAAAGTCGGCTACTCTGAATTATACTGGGGATTTGAATAAAGAGATTGGGCTTCTGCTTGGGGATATTGTGACAAGTGACCTAAATCTTGCTAACGTGGCATTTGGAATTTATATCATGGTCTTGTGTCAGGGAGGAAAAATTGAAGAAACTTTCCTTTTGTTGTGTCAATTGGTTAATTTTGGATGCAAGCCCTTAGTTTTTACTTGTAACGGATTGATAAAGTCTTACTACCGGGCGGGTCTTTGCAAAGAGGCTAAAGCCATAATTCAACTTATGCGAGATACTGGTATTGTTGCAAGTATGGGAACTTATATGTTTATGGTAGAGGAAGATTGTAAATTGGGCAATCTAAATTCGGCATTGGACATTTTGGATCACATGGAGGCCAAAGGACCAAAACCCGGTGTTGCAATTTATAATGCAATTATTGGTTGTTTGTGCAAGAAGAAAAAAATACTTGAAGCAGAAAATATGTTCTTGAGGATGTTGGAGGTAGGTGTAGATCCTGATGAGGTTGTCTTTACAACAATTATCAATGGGTACCTCCAGAATGGAAAACGTGACGAAGCTTGTGAACTTTTTGCAATGTTCTAAAAAATGTTAGGCGCTAGTGGGGTGGTGAGGGAGCACCACAAAAGAGTATAGAACATAACCACTTTCCTTTTTTCTATTTTGATTCAATTGTTTGTTTTATTTCTAAACCCTTTGTAAACAATGAAAGTGAAAGCAATTTGGTCTTTCGTGTATCTACTTAGTTTGTATACTATTATTTCGTACCACTAGGTAAGAAGATTCGAGAAAAATGTATTTTCTTGGGAATGAAAAAAGTTAATATATTTGTATCCTGATATTTATTTTTTATCTTGAATTTGGCATTTATGTTACGATAATGTAACTGCGGGCGAAATTGATTTTTAAACCTTTTGCAGTTCAGATGAATAATTGGTATCAAATATCAATAATTGATACCCATCTCCAAGCTTTCTCCACCAAACTTTAGTATCTATCTCCAAGCTTGCCTCCGCCATCAGTTTCACTCTTGAACAATCTTGGCAACTAATAATTGGCTAGGTTTCTCAATATTGGTAACAAAATTTCCAACAAAATTCAACTCTTGAAATTTTGTTTAGGAAATTTATCAACACCATAAACTATTCTTAACTCTCAAGGGTTAAGATAGGACATAACTTTTAATGTGAAAGAGTTTCTTGAATGGGTATAACCCTGAAAAGATTACATTTTTTAAGTTAAACGTGTCTGGTTCTCATTTTATTCATTCATTCTTTTCATTAGTCCTTACATTAAAAGAAAAATGTATAGTTTAGAGAGTTTTTCAACATTTATAAGTTCGTATTCTTGAAGAAAGGAGCGCCTATTTTTATAAGCAATAGCTAAGTATCTTGGGAGAACATTAACCAATAGATCTGTAAAGAGCACCAAGGCGAGACTAATAAGCTCTTAAGGATGGTGTACGTGCCAATTTGGTCCAATGACAATTTCGACCTTTTGCTTCAGACCCAATACTGAACGCACCCTAGACTCCCCAACATAAGACCCAGGCCCAAGTTGCTACCTCAAACCCACACACTAAAGGAAGCCCCGAGTTTAGTGTATATAGGCCCAGAGATTCACGGGCCCACTCCCGGTAAAATACCCCATATCCAAACTATAACCAAGGCCCACCATACGCCAGCCCACGAAACGCTCAGATTCATAAATACCTCTCACAACCCAGCTGTTTTCAGTCTTCAATGGATAAGCATAACTACCCCTCATGAATCGGCCGTTACCAACGTCCAACGGACGAACCATCAAATGTAGTAAATACCCACGTCTCCCGAGTGTGTATATAAGAGAAGGAAGTCCACGAGAAGAAGGGGCAATCACAACTCTCATAGCTCAATAATCTTCTCTCCAGAGCTCTCATCATATCCTACCTACCGCCCTCACGACAGCTCACCAGGATCAAGGTAATCTCTGACCTTGCTCTTCCTCCCACGACATTTATAGCCCATCTCCATTATTGACTTGGGCATCGGAGTGCCTACGGCTTCCACCACACCAGTGGGTAGAATCTCTCAACGCTCACCCTACCCCTTTATTTTGCAGGATAAATGGTGCCCCTCTCAACGAAATCTCGATTGTGGACCTCACGCGAAAATCAACGTCTACAATTTGGCGCCCACTGTGGGGCCCTAGCGATTTATAAGCAAACAGAGCATTCGTTCAACTTACAAGAACTTGCGAGCGTTACCATGACTTCCGGTAGCGAGCCTTCAAATCTTCTAACCGGCCAATTGGCCGTTCTCCAGGAACGCTTACGTGTGTTGGAAGAAGAGAATTCGGCCATGAAAAGTTCCAATAGCGATCTTCAAAAACAGTTGGAACATCTTTCGTCCACCCCATAGGCGAGGAGGGCTCGCCGATCCCCCCAATGAACCAGGCCGCCAACTCAATTCGATGGAGATACCAGGCGATGTAACGGGCGACATTCCCCATTCCGAAAATCATCCAATAGGTCATGGGAGGAACCAACACGTACCACCAACCGAACCAATAACAGCTTCATCCATGCACAAGGAAATTGAGGAATTCAAAGAAGTAATCAGTCTTCCGGGAGCCAGGTTACCTTTGAAGAAAAGAAGATCAGGAACCATCTCGAACACTTCTTTCGTCGAGGGAATCAACTCGGTCGAACTCCATCGAAAGTTCAGCCCACCTGAGACGAAGTTATACGATGGATCAACCGACCCCGACGACCACATAATCCACTAATACAAGATGATATCCATAGGCCTTTCTTCACATCAGAGGGAAGCAGAAATGTGTAGAGGGTTCGGAAAGACATTGGCTGGTCCAGCCCTCACGTGGTTTATCAATTTGTCATACCGTTCAATTGGGTCTTACAAAGATTTGGCAGACAAGTTCGTGGAACACTTCGCTAGTTCTTGTAAATTCGAGAAAACCACAGACGACCTCAATGCGGTACAACAGCGGAAGATAGAATCTATGCGAAGCTACGTCTCACGCTTCAACAAGGAAAGGATTGTTATCCCAGATCTTCACCAGCCGACAGCAGTGGAAGCATTTCAGAATGGGTTGTTGGTCGATAACGGCCTCTACAAAAAAAGTTGACAAAGAATCGATGCTACACTATGGACCAGACAATGGCCAGAGCCCGAACGGAAATCAGATGGGAAGAGGATAAAAGGAATGTAAGGAGAGAAAGCTCATCTAGTCTACGAGAGAATGAGACATATCCATCCAGACGACCGAAAGAATTCGGTAGGAGGGGCCAGCGAACAACCGATCAAAGAACTTATCGTGCTAGGGATATCCACCCCTACGACAAAGCTCCCAATCATAGACCAATCTCATACGACAGAAGAGAGAGAACCCATAATGGTGCCCCCAGACTCCCAGACTACACACTTCACCATATCACCGGGTGAACTTGTTTCAGTTCTTAGGAAAATGAGGGGTGAAGTGAAGTGGCCCCCACGTTCTAAGGAAGGCTCCATGAGGAAAGATACAAATAAATGGTGTGAATTCCACCAAGACTACGAGCACACGACGGCCGATTGCATAGCATTGAGATTGGAGGTACTGGAGCTGTTAAACAAGGGGCACCTGAAAGACCTGCTCACGGAAAAAGGGAAAGCCACATTGGCTCGGAGGGAAGAAATGGATGACCGGGGAGAAGCCCCAATTCCACCTCCACCAATCAAAAATACGGTGAATCTTATATCAGGAGGATCATAAGTTAGTGGGATCTCATATTCAACAGCGAAACGACACACCAGATTGGTAACGACTGTCACCTCGGGTCACATAGAGATAGTAGCAGGAGACTATACTAGTTTGGCGATCGAGTTCATGGATGACAGAGTATCCAGTTATAAGAATCCCCACAATGATGCTTTGGTGATATCCTTGCAGGTGGCCAACTTCATGATCAAGAGAGTGCTAGTCGACATGGGGTAATCAACTAACATCGTCTTTCTAGCGGCCCTTAATGACATGGGAGAAGGATTGGAGAAAATAAATCGTCGATCTATGGCTTTGATAGGCTTCAGCGGGGAACATAAATTCACGATAGGAGAAATCTCTATCCCAGTATATGCAGGAGGAATCAACAAAATGACTACATTCATTGTCCTAGATTGCCATTCGGCCTACAACTTGATAATGGGTCGATTGTGGATTCACGATATGAGGGTCGTCTCATCCACTTATCACCAGGTACTGAAATTTCTACCAAATGGGGAGTCCAAGAAATCAGAGGGGACCAACTTGCTACCAAACACGACCTTCAAGCCTAAATTCCAGACATCATAGCAATTACAGGATGAGTCTTGTCGAGTCTACGCAGATACTCTGAAAGTGGAAGAACTCAATGAGGTCCAAATTCACCCTCACTTCCCAGACCATAAGACCCAAGTTGGAGCCGATCTCGATCCCATGCAACGCACCGAATTGGTGGATTTCCTCAAGAAACATCACGATTGCTTCGCGTGGTCACATGGAGACATGACATGAATAGACCCAAAGTTGATGACACACGAGCTGCATGTGGATCCAGCCTACCCGCCTGTCAAACAAAAGAGGAGGAAGTTCGTCCCAGAAAGGAACCGAGTCATCGACAAGGAAGTCCAAAAATTGTTGGAGAATGGAGCCGTTAGAGAGGTACAGTATCCGGAGTGGCTTGCTAACGTCGTGGTTGTGAGAAAGAAGAATGGAAAATTGCGAGTCTGCATTGATTTCACAGACCTGAACAAAGCATGCCCGAAGGATTCCTTCCCACTCCCACATATCGACTCAATGGTCGACGCTACAGCGAGACATGAACTACTGAGTTTCATGGATGCATATTCGGGCTACAACAAAATCCTCATGCATCCGGACGATCAGGAGAAAACAACTTTCGTCACTAACAGAGGAATCCATTGTTATAAAGTGATGTCATTCGGGCTGAAGAATGCTGGTGCTACCTACCAATGTCTTGTCAACAAAGATGTTCTCCCATCAGATTGGGAAAACCATGAAGGTCTATATTGATGACATGTTGGCGAAATCTTTACAAGCCAAACAACACCTGGGACACTTAGAAGAAGCATTCGACGTGATGAGGAAATATGGGATGAAACTGAACCCTATTAAGTGTGCTTTTGGAATAGCCTTCGGAAAATTTCTTGGCTACCTGGTCAATCGACGTGGGATAGAAGCCAACCCGGAGCAGATAAAGTCGGTTCTTAACATCCCTTCCCAAACAAACCCCAAAGAAGTCATGCGACTTGCGGGAAGGATCGCCGCTCTCAACAGATTCATCTCCAAGTCTACCGACAAAAGCTTCTTGTGTTTCTCCACCTTGGGAAAACAAAGAAGTTTGAGTGGACTCCGGCATGCGAATAAGTCCTAAACCGATTGAAAAAGTACTTAACCACACCTCCTCTCATGTCCAAGCCAGTCGACGGTGAAAGATTATTCCTCTACCTTGGAATCTCGGAACAGGCGGTCAACGCTTTTTTAATAATGGGAGAAGGAGGACAACAACTCTCAGTCTATTACGTGAGTAAAGCTCTACTAGACCCGGAGACTCGGTACACTCAAATGGAGAAATTGGTTCTTGTATTGGTGACAGCAGCCCGCAAGCTCCGACCTTAATTCCAGGGTCATCCAATCACCGTATATTCCACCTACCCATTGAGAAGCATTCTTCACAAGCCCAAACTCTCTGGCAGACTAACCAAATGGGCAGTTGAACTTGGAGAGAAATATGTGATGTGTGTCCATGCGACTGAGGTATGGAAACTTGCAGTAAACGGTTCTTCCAGCAGACGAGGCTCCGGGTTAGGGGTTGTAATCACTTCTCTCTCAGACGACGTTATACAACAGACATTTCAATGTGGCTTCCAAACTACCAACAACGAGGCTGAGTACGAAACGTTGATAGCCGGGCTAACATTATTTAGAGAGTTTGGGGCAAAGAAAGTTGAGGCGACGTCTGATTCACAACTAGTCGTCAACCAACTCCAAGGCTCTTACCAAGCCCGATAGGCTCAGATGGCAGCCTATTTATCGAAGGTAAAGGAAATCTAGTCTAATTTGGAATCATTTACAATCTCGCAGAATCCCAGGACCGAGAACGTTCACATAGATGCCCTGGCTACTCTCGGGTTCGCTCTACAAGAGGATAATATTCGAGCTATACCTGTGGCATATCTAAAATGGCCAGCTATTGTTAAAACAGAAGACAGAGCCGTCTCCCACATCAAACAAATCGACTCTTGGATGTCACCTTTGATCAAGTACCTGGAGGAAGGCGAATTGCCAACAGACAAGATTGCAGCCCGGAAGATCCAGCGGCAAGCTACGCGGTTCACTCTGTATGACAACCAACTCCTAAGGAGATCCTTTTCCAGACCCTACCTCAAATGCTTAACTCCCGATTAAGCGCGGTACGTGTTAGCCGAGCTACACGAAGGAGAATATGGAAATCACTCTGGGGGAGGAGTCTTGCATGTCGAGCCCACACAACCGGGTACTATTGGTCAACGATGCGAGCCGACGCAGCGTTGACTACACCAGAAAATGCGAGAAGTGCCAAAGGTTCGCCCCCATCTACAGTCTCCCACCTGAAAAGCTCAATCCTTCTTTGTCCCCATGGCCATTCATGAAATGGGGAATGGATATTGTTGGGAAACTACCCGTCGCCTCGAGACAACGGGTCTACATGCTGGCATTGACATAGACATATTATTACTCAAAATGGATCGAAGTAGAGGCCTTCACGAGGATAAGGGATAAGGAAGTGCATAGCTTCATCTGGAAGAAACATTATATGTCGTTTCGGACTACCCAAGGAGATTGTAACTGACAATGGGTCTCAATTTATCAGTCGCCGCTTCCAAGACATTTGTAAGAATTGGGGAATCAAGCTTAGCTTCTCTACCCCGCGCTACCCAAAGGCCAACGGACAAGCCGAATATTCCAATAAGACCATAATAAATACTTTGAAGAAAAGGCTGGAGAAAGCGAAATGGGCCTGGGTTGATGAAATCCCAGGAGTCTTATGGTCGTATCGAACAATTGTGAGATCATCCACTGGCGAAACGCCATTCTCCTTGACCTTTGGCACCGAGGCGGTCATTCCAACCGACTATGGTGTACCATCGCCACGATACCAATGTGTAAATGAGGATACAAACATTCAACTCATGTCTAATGCACTCGACACTGTTGACGAACTAAGGGAGAGCGCGTTCATACGGCTTGCAGCCTGCCGACAGAAGATGTCCAAACACTTCAATAAAAACGTGACAAGTAGAACTTTCAAAGAAGTAGATTGGGTCTTACGAAGAGTCTTTCAAAATATCAGGGAAGTTAAGGATGGAAAACTCGGGCCAACTTGGGAAGGCCCCATACATCATCATGAAAGTTATAGGCCACTGAGCCTACAAACTAAAAACAGAGGATGGTAGACATATCCATAAATGTTGGAATGCCATCCACCTCAAGAAATTCTACATATAATGTTTACGGAGGCTTAAGACTCACTCGACAAAATTACAGTCTTATCACAAAGGGACGACCAAGTCATTTTTATCTTTTATTTCAGCTTATTTGTGTGTGATTTTGTTTAAAGTTTTCAATTGAATAAAGATATTAACAAATTGATTTCATAGAAATGACAAAAAATATTTGATTATATACCGAAGGAAAACATTGTCTTTACATCAAGGCTTTAAGCCAATGTTACAAAAATCAGAGCCCAAAAGACAAAACTACTTCAAGCATCTTGGCATTCGACAAGCTCAATTGGAGCAGCCGGCTGAGTGATAGGATCAATATCTGCAGGGTGCTCTGGTATGGACTCTTCCATGATAGCCTCAACAACCGTATCGACTGGATCACCTGCCATTGAGATATCTTCAGCAACAGCCCCTTCAGTCTCCTCAATTGCAACTTCTTTAGAACTGATCTCTTGCCCTCCTTCAACTTCAGTTTCCTCGATGACAGAGAGAGACCAACCTCCAACCTCTCCCCCAGTGTAATCCATTTTTTAGGATTCCAAATATTGTGCTCTCCCGACATATATTGCTTCATGAGGAAGCTCATATCCTTTATAATGGCTTCCACGGCCACTCCCTCCAATCTATCCAGCAGCTCGATCTTCTGGCCCTATAACTCTTCGACGTTTTCTTTAAGCGCCTCCAATTCGGAAGACGTCGTCTCTAGTTTAGCTTTCATGGCCTTAGCTTCGTTCTCAGCTTCCTTCGCTTTCTTCTTAGACTCTTCAGAGGAAGCTTTAGCTTCGACCAACTCCTTTCGCAAGGCTGCGTTCGACTTCTCCAGATCTCTCGCCTTCCTCAGGCTGGCTTCCACATATCTTTGTTGAAAAATATCATACTCCAAGGTCTTACACGACAAAGGCGAAATATGAGTAATTTGACCAAGGAGGTTTGTGAATACAATAATTTTTTACCTCGTAATTTTGAGTGACAGCTCTCTTCGCAGATTCCAGTGGTCCTAATGTCAGCATTTGATATTCATCTTCCTCTAAAAGCAATCCCTCAGCGAAACCAGACAAGCTGGAAGGTGGGTCCGACATAACCGTCGTGCTCCTCGGGATATTGATCACGACATTCTCAGGGTCTTCCTCTATATCCGTCAACTGCTTTCTTTTTCTTGAAGATTGCCCTGACCCACTCGACGATTTAGGAGCAGCTTCAGTGGGTAGAATGGTTGGAACATCATTCTTTAGGGGCTGGGATCCGGGGATAACTTCAATTTCCTTCTCATTGGACTTCTTCTTTTTCCTTCGTTCTAGCATTTATTCAACAGAAGGAATTCTGAATTGGCTCATCCTCTCGACTACGCACAAATTTTCCTCGGGGGTTAGAGTCCGCAGTAAGAAAGTTCCCTCGTTGAGGATCCGACACGACCAGGTAATGAGAATGACTGTTAATATGTGTTTGGTCAGAGGCAGAGTGGTACCTTCGGGATAGAAAACCTCCTTCCATAATGGAGTCAACCTTAATATTTTCTCCACCAAAACCACCCTCCAATTCCTCTCAGGTGCTGGAATGCTCAAAATATAATTTGTATTCGCTACGACCACAGGCGTCACGTCGAAGCTATGATTACAGTTTGAACCTACAAAAGGAACAAAAGAGGAATGTAAGAGATTCATCGAGTCTACATGCAAGGAAATAATATAAGACCAACACTCACTCGTAATTTCCCAACACTCTGATTTTCTACCAGGCCCAGTTGACCCGAACACACCCTCTCATTTTACAAAAAAATAAGTCTTTTGCCAGCCTCATCTATCATTCGTAGTCAGCCCAGAGATCAAATGTTCCCTCTTTTGTCGAAGAAACATATGATATCTTCCTTTCTCCACTACATGTTCCTTCATGTAATACGTGTATAGCAGGTCCTTCACCCCGAACCTAATTCCCAACTCGTAGGTCAGAACTTCAACTAACAACAAGACCCTCTATGTGTTTGGCATTAGTTAGGACAGGGCTATCCCATAGTGATCCAATACCTCCCATACTAGGTTTGGGATTGGGAATCTAAACCCATCAGCGAATGGACGTTCATAGAACCCAATCCACCCAATGATCATATAGTCGACTTGTTCTCTCGACGACGCTAACCTCACTTGAACCGACTCGGGGAACCAATATTTTAATTTTATCTCCCTCATGGCTCTTTCGGTTATATTACTTTGGAGGGGTTTTTTGGTTAATAGATTAGTCGGTTCACTTGTGCTGGGTTCACCCGACTCGGCATGAATAGATCTCAGTGGTGGAACATCTTTAGGGATACCGAGCGGAGCCTCCGTCGACGTGACAGTTAGCACATCTTCATCACCCTCGCTCAGTATGTCCCCACCATACGTACGAAGAGGAGAGACGACCCGCAAGGATGAGCCTACGTACATCTCCATCAATGAATCACTTGAGCTCGAGCAACTTTCAAACGACATACCAATTCACTCAACAAACAACGAATGAACCTAAAGCTAATATGACAAAAGATCAAACATAGGTCTCACACAACACAATCATAGATATCCCCAAACCAATTACAGATCAAATTCATAACTCTAGCCAAAAACAAGTTGAATATACCTTATGAACAACTTGAAGAATTAAAGAACATGAAGAAGGGAAGGAATAATACCTTGAATTTTAAGAGAGCCTTCCAAACTTACGACTCGAGAGAAGATTTTTACAAATGGAGTGAGTGAACCCCCCTTCAATACTCTTTATACTCTTGGCGCCTCGTTTTCCCACCAAAAAGAATACCTCGATATGAAAGCCACATTTAATGCGGTTTACGAAATCAATGAGCGCAAGACTCAGTCGAAGCCGAGTAAATGCTATGTTGACTGAGTACATCCCCGAAATCACCCCAGGGGAGATCCTATCCAGACGATATGTAGACTCGGTTTGGTCCCTATTCGGTACCAAATGAGTGAATGTCCTGGCCTTCATTAGGTCCAGTCGACGGGAACACTCCCCAATTGACTCGTGATGGAGTCAAGTTCAGTTCATGGACCTTCTTCTGGTCCACATGACATGTAAACTCGGTGGTCCCTATTCGGTATCAAACGAGTGAATGTTTTCCTGGCCTTTATCAGCTCCAGTCGACGGGAACAATCCCCAATTGACTCGTGATGGAGTCAAGTTTAGTTCATGGACCTTCTTCTGGTCCAGACGACATGTAGACTCGGTTTGGTCCCTATTCGGTACCAAATGAGTGAATGTTTTCCTGGCCTTCATCAGGTCCAGTCGACGAGAACAATCCCCAATTGACTCGTGATGGAGTCAAGTTCAGTTCATGGACCTTCTTTTGGTCCACATGACATGTAGACTCGGTTTGGTCTCTTTTCGATACCAAACGAGTGAATGTCCTCCTGAAGTTCGTCAGGTCCAGTCAACGGGAACACTCCCCAATCGACTTGTGATGGAGTCAAGCTCAGTTCATGGACCTTCTTCTGGCCCAGAAAACATGTAGACTCGGTTTGGTCCTTATTCGGTACCAAACGAGTTTGAGCTTCTGGCCTTCATCAGGTCCAGTCGACGAATACACTCCCCGCTTAACTTGTAATAGAGTATGATCGGGGACAACGCCCAACTCGATCAAACTGGGGACATCCCCCCTAACTCCAGACTAGTCAGATTCAAGACCGTAGCCACATTTTCCAAGCGACACTGAAGACGCTCGATCGTGGCTCGGTTCGGGTAACGAAGATTTTCCTAGTTTGGTTCAGACGACACGACCAACGAATACTCTCCAAGCCAATGACTCATTGACTTAGAGAGTATGGGACAAACTGTACGGGCCAAATTTGGTCCAAGGGCAATTTCGACCTTTTGCTTCAGACCCAATACTGAACGCACCCTAGACTCCCCAACATAAGACCCATGCCCAAGTTGCTACCTCAAACCCACACACTAAAGGAAGCCCCGAGTTTAGTGTATATAGGCATAGAGATTCACGGGCCCACTCCCAGTAAAATACCAAATATCCAAACTATAACCAAGGCCCACCATATGTCAGCCCACGAAACGCTCAGATTCATAAATACCCCTCACAACCCAGCCGTTTTCAGTCTTCAATGGATAAGCATAACTACCCCTCATGAATCAGTCATTACCAACGTCCAACGGACGAACCATCAAACGCAGTAAATACCCACGTCTCCCGAGTGTGTATATAAGAGAAGGAAGTCCACGAGAAGAAGGGGCAATCACAACTCTCATAGCTCAATAATCTTCTCTCCAGAGCTCTCATCATATCCTACCTACCGCCCTCACGACAGCTCACTGAGATCAAGGTAATCTCTGACCTTGCTCTTCCTCCCACGGCATTTATAGCCCATCTCCACTGCTGACTTGGGTGTCGGAGTGCCTACGGCTTCCACCACACCGGTGTGTAGAATCTCCACGCTCACCCTACCCCTTTGTTTTGCAGGAACGCTGGTGCCCCTCTCAACGAAATCTCGATTGTGGACCTCGGGCAAAAACCAACGTCTACAGATGGAGACTACTCGAATTGGTTTGAGATATTCATCTTCTACAGAATAAGTTTTCCAGTTTCTTCTAAGTTTTTGTATTTTTTTTATTTCATTAGATAGATTGCATGTTTTGTTATTTATTATTTTGTTTGAATTATGCGTGTAAAAAGTAATAAATAACATATCATGCCTACAATTTGAAGAACATATTGTAATCTTTGTGTTGTAAATATGATTTTTGCATGATTTTTAAAGAACATGCTTTGACAAAAAAATATGAAAGAAGGGAAAATATAAATTTTTTTCCTTTATTTTTGCCGACAAAATCTAAACTTTTTGACTTTCACGATCTATTTTACTGTTCATCTAATAATTGTCATTTGACAGGTACTAGTGCAATTATTACTCACCCTTTTCAGGATCTATAAATTCAGCTCGTCATTTCTCTCTTCGACGCATCCAGATAAGAGAGAGGAAAAAAAAGCAAAAAGCAAAAAAAATAGTAACTTCAAAGCGCCGAGTCACTAATCTATGTGTTTTTTATGGAACTAGCTCTGTAACTAAACCAAAATTTATTGAGGCGGTAAAATAATTGGATAGAGTTATGGCGGAAAGAAAAATGCACTTGGCATATGGCGGTGGCAATCTTGGATTGATGGGATGTGTTTCAAAGGCCGTGCAAGAATGTGACAGTCAAGTTTTGGGAATCATTCCAAAACCTTTGATAGATGAAAACCTTATCGGAAAATCAAATGGAGAGGAATGTATTATCTCAGGTATGTCTGAAAGACTTCTTGAAATGATCAATCAGACTGACGTTTTTATTGCTTTACCAGGTGGGCTCGGCACGTTGGAAGAAATATTCACAGTTGCGTCATGGCGAACTTGAACATTCATCAAAAATCCATTGGACTATTTAATGTTAATCATTTTTTGAATTTCTTTTTGTATTCCTGAGGATGCAAAAAGACATAGGTTCATCTCGAAATCGGTAAAATACATATTCTTAACTGTAAGAAAAACTGATGAATTAATCGACTAACTTTTAGCATGTAAACCAAAAATCGACCTCATTCTTTCCAAGTTGAACTGATCGGATAACAATCGTGTCAAGAAGCATAGATTGGACTTAGATCTTAATCGGTAATTTTAGTCGTAGATGCAATAGTCAATTCCATACTAACCAGATGATGTCTTTTAAACTCTTCTTCTCATTTTCAGATATTGGGGACAATGTCTCAATTAGGTTGAGGGGAGGGGATAGTTGACTAGTTTGTTTTTATTTTATGTTTATTTTGCTTTATTGTTGTTTTTGCTTTGTTGCTACTTTGTGTGAAAAAATATTTCGTTTTGATTTTATTTTATGTCTTTAATTTCACACAAACTAATAACAAATTTTTGACTAACCAAGTGGAATTGTTGTTTTGAGATAGTCATGTAAGGAGTTTCGACTCCTTAGACGTATCTCAGTCTAATTCGGAACAAGTTAATTTTTATTTATTTCCTTTTGAATTATTTAAATTTGTGAATTCTCCATAATATTGATTAAATATGATCTTCATATGCTCATTTGACAGATATTATCAACATATACGGTAACATATGAACATGCGTTGTAAGTGAAAATTTTGTAATATTTAGTTCTCTAGTTGATTGAAAGTAACACTTAAAAGCAGTGGAATTTATCATTAAGAAAAGAAAATATAATTAACCATATTTTTACTCAATAACCAGACACCTGTTAGGGTTGGTGCTCAGAGTACTAATCTGGATCGTATTTATGTCTAATTCATGAATACGAACAATTACATTTCCATAATATTATTTATTTAATGGTAGCACCTCTTGTCTTTTATACACATATTCGATCTAATTACGATTGGATATTCAATTACGATTAGATCGAAATTAAATCTAATTTAGTGATACGTGTATATTAGATAAAGACCCTATGATTTACAATGTAGTGCGCAGTTACAACGTAGTTTATAATTGACATTGGGAAGCGCACTATAAGATATATATCCTTAAATAAAGTTCATGGTCAATATTTACTAACACGGGTTGGTTAGTAAAATCCGTTGAGACCAGTACATGTCGTATATCGTGACTTGGTCCGATGGTTTATCCCAATGAACCATGAGTCTCGGGACACTCGTATAGACATGTAGGTATTTATTTGATAAACACTGAACGACTCATTGAAGATTCCTAATAGATGGTACACCAACGTCAATATGAATCTTCTTGAGTTGAGCGAGCATAGTGGTCATTCGACTTGAGATACCGCTGTGGATATATGAGTTATCCTCCATATTTTGATGGCAGTTACATCACCAACCTATTTAGATCAGACCTCCGTCTGTTCGTTGGGTGTGGACTGATGCTCATGATATCTTGTGCGTATCAAGAGAGGATCTGTCAGTCTTGTGTACAAGACATATGCGTACTGCACGTGTTTACGATCTAGTAAATCCATGGCTGTGGTATAACTTCGGAAATCAGTTCCGAGTGTTATTTAGAGATTGTAAATTGAAAATCGACTATATTATCCCGAACGAATTTGATGCTCTTATCTATATCTCATGTATAATATGGATAGTCTGTGACGGAGAGATTATACGTATGCAATAACCTCGACTTGCATAGTCTAGCGAGATTATTCGTGGTCGTCAAAATTCATGAGTGGGTGAATTATGGACACGAAATTGGATTTCGTGACGGATAAACCTAAACTTAGAGAGTCTCACAATATGAAGTGTACTTGTTGAGCACTTGGGTAACGCATTATGAATAATACAGATTATTCATAATACTTCACCGAAATAAATAAGTTAATTCAGATCATTTAATCGGTTAAACGAAAATACATATATAGAGGCATTTTTGGTCCATCGTAATTATTGTGTATTTGTATTTGATACATAATTCGATTAGGTACATATTAATTAATTGTCAAATGAGATTTTAACATATGCCATTAATATATGTATTTGTTATTTAATGTAAATAAATATACATATATAATAATAATTATATTAATTAATTATTTAGATATTTAATTGTTAAATATTTGAATAGTTAAATAATATATATATTTCATAAATGTTATGAAATATGTTTAATTATTATTGGAACATATGACATGATTAAATTAAACTTAATGTGTGCAATTATGATTGGTTAACATAAAGTTTAATAATTTTAATTGGATTAATTTTTTTAATTGGACAAAAATTCCCTTTAAAGTCGACAAAAGGGAATTAAAAAGAAATTTTTTTTGTTTTCTTCTTTGTTCTCCACCCATGGCCGAAACCTAAAAAGAAAAATGCTCTCAAATGATGTTTGATGAAACAATGGAGGAAAAGGTAGAAAAATAAATAAATAAATAAATAAATCTCTATATCTAAGCACTAATGCATAAGTTTATGCCACATGAATGCATAATCTATGTATGCAGAGAATCGGCTTCCAGAGAGTCGTTAAACCAATATCCGTGTATCTGCCGGAAGTCAGCTCCCCTCATTCCTCAGTTATCTAACATTCAGAATGCCATGTCCTTGGCCTTATTTCTAATGATGCCATCAATAAATACATATAGCATATAGCATTTACAAATAGATTCCAAGGGGAACATTTACCTTCTATTAAGCTCTGTCACAAATGTCACCTGGCTAACAACAAGTACTGAATTTAGAATTTTGACATTAAGTTTAGATAATCAAGAGTTTCAGACTTCATAGACTATTGTATTTGTTTGTCGAAATTAGAAACTTGAATGAAATGTACATGGAAAGAAACTAAAAGAATTTACTAATTTTGCTATACATAGTGGATAATGGAAATACCTTTTCCATGGTGTATTAACTCTCTTCATCTGAACTAAAATCATCCATCCGTCGCTCAGTAATTGCTGGAAATAGCCGCTGACGAAGATCTGGAGAAGGTTGAAGGGTATCAGAGGAAGATGATGCATTTGATCCCTCTTTTTTCAGTGATTTTGTTGACTTCTTTGATGCCTCTCTCACATGTTTGCATGCACTGTCTAACATTATCAAAAAGTCTCTTACTATGGCAAACAAACGTAAACTCTCATCCTTCCCTGCATTCCCATGAAAATAATCTCCAGTGCTCTTCACCAGGCTCACGATTCTCTTTTCTTCCTCTAGCAACCACATGACGTCAACCTCAGCATTCTGCACAAAACTCTTCAATGTTTCATAAAACCCACTATTTTCCTCTGAATTCTTCATATCCCTGTTCACAAAATCTTGGGTTTTTAATAGTGCCTGGCCAAGTTTGGAAACAGTTCCAGTTAAGCTGTCAGCATCTAGAGCTGCAGCTTTCTTGACATTTTCAAGTTCACTACTTAAATGTGAAACCGCCTGAAGCCCAAGGTTGCGATAGTGCTCATCTGTCTCATTAGATTTAGAGGTATCTTTGAGAAGATCATCAGTTTTGACACTGGAGAAGCTCCTGCTCTCCCTTGCTCTACGGGCAGCTCTCACACCTTCAGAACGGATTATCTCCTGAACAACAAAATGCAGTAGAGTCGTCTTGCCATCCACACCTTTCACATCTGATAATTTTAGAAGTGTGTCAAGTTTGAATGCTTGCGCACCCCCACGGAAAGTACCATCATTCATGCGATTACCAGTTTTAAGAACAGCTTCTAGAAGCTTCAGGAATAATCGGCTATTTCTGAGTTCTTTGCACGCAACCTAAACATAAGATTGTTACAGCATTCAAGTCAGACACTTGTTAAAGCAGATAAGCAGAAAACCATAAGAAGGCAAGAAGCTATGTAGCTCAACGTAAGCATCAGAAATTTTCTATATATTCACATTCAGGAGGTATCTGAATTTTAATTTTTCCAAATACTGTACAATTCTGCATACAAAGTACAATAGGTTCTGCATATATCATAGATGGTGGCTCTTTTGAATCTGGGAATAGGATTATTTAGGCATTTTAAAAGATATGCCCATGGCACATTCATAAACTAACAAGAAGATAAACAAGAAATACTGAACGTAAAGAAATAAGTGGATCTGCAACAAACATACATGAGTAGTTTTAATACATCTAGATCATTAGTAAAGCCAAAAGAAAAAAAAAAAGACATTTTAAAACAACATGTGATTCCCTCTTTCAAATGCTCTAATGGTTAATTTATATACCTGAGGAACACTACAGAAAATGAGTTGCATAAAGTGTAACAACAGATCCTAGAAGTGATGCAAATTGCAATCCAAGGTCTTACCTCCAGGGTTTCAAATGACTCTTTCATAACAGTGGCCTCCTCTTGAAGAGTACACATGAAAAGCAGCGTTTCCAGTCGTTTGAAAGCGAATGGAATTTCAACCAAGGCTTTCAAGAACCGCTCAGCTGGCCCAAGTTGAGAAAGTTCACCATTGTACAACCTAAGCTTCAACTCTTCTTCTGCTGTTGGTGCCATCTTCAGCAAAGTTCGAATGAGTTCTGCTGGAAGATCATTACCTGGTTTAATCAAAACGGGTTAGATTGTCTATGCACAGGAAAGTCCAACAGAATGGCACCAAAAATACGCCATTATAAGTTAAAAATAACCAGTTTTGCCATTACAGCATTTGCGTAATAACACCCGAGTTTGATTTAATTCACCAAACAAAGAAACATGTGTCACAGCTTCAGATTCTTTTCCTCTCTCTGATACATAAAACTCTGATGCAGATGTATAAATGTGGACAAACTAACCTTCGAGAAGTGCATCACAAACTTCCTCCAATGTCACATTTAATGCCCGAAGCATAATTGACAAATTTTGCGCTTTTCTCTGATCAATGATCTGAATGTACTGGGGTCCTAGATCAGAGGAAGACTCTTTCTTTCGTGGATTTTTGTTCTTGTCGGAATACCCAAATAGAGTTTCTATCATCTCCTCATTGAACCTGTAAAAGCAGAATAATATTTCAGTAGCTGATAATATTTGATGTTTTATGTGCTGACCCAAAAAATACTCAGTTAGATAAAGTAGATAGATAGAGTCAACTAGATAGGAATGTAACTTACTGGAACGATCCTGATTTAATCTGATCCCAAACCATTGTATTATCTGGATTGGCTAGAACTTTATCCCAGAAGAACGGCTTCAACTTGGTTTTAGGGGCATCAGCATCACTCTCTGCACCAGCACCGAGAGGTGGCTTAGGAACCTCTGAACCCACAGGCATAGGTGGCAGTGGTCGAGGCGCAGATGGACCACCCCTTCGAGGTGGTAGTGGAGGACCAGGTTTCGCACCAGGAGCCATAGGTGGTGGTGGTGGTGCTCTAGGGGCAGGAGGTGGGGGAGGACGAGGTGCTGGAGGAGGGGGAGGGGGAGGTCCTGATGATGGAGGAGGAGGAGGCCTAAGGGAAGCAGGTGGTTCGGGAGGGAGGGGGTCTGCCCTGCCAAGGGGAGGCTTCAGAGGAGGCATTCCCCGAAGGGTGGAACCAACCCTTCCAGGAGGCGGCTTCAGAGGTGGTAATACCTGTCCGTTTTCAGCAGAGGATTTGACAGTGCCACCGACAGCTCCTAATGATGCACTTCCATTGAATTTCCCGATGTCAAGCTTCTCTTCTTTGGTCGAATTTCCTGAACCTGAAAGATAAAATTTTAACCTAATATTATATTGTGCTCAACATTAATAGATACCGATAAAGTTGTGGAAGTATATCAATACATACCAACAGAGTAATCACTCATGTTTAGGCTGAGAAGGGGCCTCTCATCATTTCGCCCACCTCCAGAACTGGTTCTATAGAACCGACCACAACAGCAAAAGAACAGTGCCGCAACAACTAATGTCACAGATGATGTTACAATGCAAGCAACAATAACAGAATTATGGTGATTTCTTTTATTATCTGCTGGTGCATTTGTGCCTGAACTTGAATTTGTGGTAGAATTATTGTCAACTGAATGCGATGAACTAGAATCAATTGGGGAAAATGGATTTGGTGGAGTATTAGGCTGACGTTTAGCATTTTGACTGGAGCCAGTGACACGGGCAGTGGCAAGAGCACGTGCATTTGGATGGGGAGGGGCAGGGGCGGGTATTTCAGCAAGGCTCCGAGGCAATATTGTGCCATGGTTCTGCCTAGGAGCATCGGGCCTGGGATATAAGGACTCAAGATACCTCTTGTACCAAGAGCCACCTCCTCTAGTGACATGGAGGAGAAGATTGCTCTTTCTTCTACAATGTAAAAGAGTTTGTTTCAGTTGGGGATGCAGCACATTATTCAATTTCACTAGGTTAGATTTCGACAATGACTGACTTCTTGAGTTGCTTTCATCAGTGCCACCAGGTGTTTCTTCTTTGAGGCATAAGTTGAGATCTTCAACAATTTCCTTCAAGCGGATCAAATCAATCCCACAACTGTACCATATTAGCTGTGCCTGTAGCCAGAGAATTTCAATAAATTATTGTCTCTACTTTGGCACCCTAGCAGCTCAGCTATAGCTAATGCATTACATTGACCTCATAGGTAGATCAATTATAGTGACTCCATTCAACTTGAATTTTTAAGAGACTCGTATATAGGTATAAAAAGTAAGAAAACTAAAGGCACTGCTCTGAAACACTTATTTCAATTAGAATAGGAAATACTCCTGTAAGTAACTATCATGAGCACATTACCACAGAGGAGATAGAATGTTTTGCTATAGGGAAAGTTTTGATTACTAAACACATAAAGACGGAATACAAACAGTTAATTTTAAATAGCTGCTAATTTTAGCGAAAATTAGATACACCCAATGACAAATGTCACTTCTAATAAATAAAGAGAGCACAAAATTGATCAGCAAATTAGTATAAGACACATGACATAAATGCATAATGACCACAGAGTAACAAACTGGTGCTGAAAGCAACTGTTATTACGAGTGTTACAAAGTTTTTCTGTGCCCTGTGATATATCATATCAGGATCTTGAGCGGCAATTGCATTCTATGCAACCACAATGAACTTTTGAAGCCCGCACTCTAATTTCTTAAATCTTATTATTATAGTCACCAAAATCCTATAAATACTGATCCTTTGAAAGTAAGCAAATTTCCACACTCTTTTCCATCTCTTCATCCACGGTCTCCTTATTTTCTCTTCATTGGCCACAGGAAAATTTTCACCCAAATGTTAAAATTAAACAAGATGATGTTAGAAAACAAGTATATGTGGAAATTACTTGGACTTCAAAATAACATGCTTAAACTACTTCTTGTTAAATTCTTTGCGCAACTAGATAGTAATTCTGATGCAGATGATCAAGGTCATCCCATAATCCACATTAGGTAGGTGTAATTGTGGGGAAGTGCTTATATGTTGGTTAGGTAATCCTATCCACTGGACTAGTCTTTTAGTTATTTAGGCCCAATTTCAATTGGTATCAGGACATGCGTGTCCATGGATTGTGCACACGGGATGCATGCTCATGTGAGAAGCGTGGGACACACAGGACGCGTGTTCTTTGTAAAGAGTGCGAATGATGCAAATGATCCTGGTCATTCTATATCAGGGAAGTGCTTTGATTTTCTAAACTGCTAGTTAAATTCTTTAGCACAACTATATAGTAATTCAGGACTTTAGTCAGTGCATAATCTTCATATCTGAAGTTTCATCCACCATGACAATATAAGGTCATTGCAATAATATTCCAGATCGAGCTTATGAACTTATGCTAAAAATAAAACTTATTACTTGAAAACAAACATCAACAACTGCACAAGCATATCAAACATCATAAGCAAAGCAAAAACAAAGTATGGTCCTTTACCAAGTTACCGTCAACCTGTCCTGTCACTGCATCAACTACCTCGCAAAGAAACTCTTCCTCCCTTGTCCTCCTATATTCTGAGCTGACAGCCAATGATGCACAAAGTAGAACTACCAAAAACATGAAACAACTTCTTCTTATTACACCCATTTCCTCTTGAATTCTCATCACAATCATAAACAATCCTATTCATTTCATCAATATCTAAACCCCACAAAACAAGCAAACCTTAACAAAGCTCCTGCATAACCAAAAAACCACCCTCAAAAGCTTCAGCTTTACAGCATTTAAGAACAACCCAATTCAATATTCTTTGCAGAAACCCCCTTGAAATATAAGAACCAGCAGGTACATACAATTCAAAATTACCACCCTCAAAGGAATCAATAAAAAGTTAAAACTGTGATCAGAGCTCAAAAAACCAAAAAAAAAAAAAACCAGAATGTACATTCTCTAGAAAGGCCAGAACAAAGAATCAAATCGCTTCAAAGCGAAAACCAGAGAAGAAAAATCAAAATTCCCAAATCAAATAAAGATGTAACCTTTAATTGAACAATTACCTAAAAAAATCCAAAATGTAAATACACAAAAAAGCAATGTCCTGTTTCATCCGTGGGAATTAAATATGAAATGTGTCTTTGATTATGAACAGAACCAATCAAAATAAATTAGCTGTTCGCTCTTGTAAAATAAAATGTTAACCAAGGATTACTTTGAATAATTTTTTTCCCAGACAAAAAGAACGAACGTTTTTTGTTTTTTGTTTTTTTTTAATTTTTTCAATGTTGTGTCGATTTTGAAATTTATCTGCTACCATCCGTTCCCACCAATGACGAGCGAGTAAATTTGGTTGCTTACGAGACATCGTAATAGGCTGGATATATATATATATATATTATATATATATATATACTAGTTTTTGCCCGTGCCTACGGCACGGTGTTACAGTATTTGGCCTGTACCTACGGCACGGTGTTACAGAATTAAATTATTTTATTTTTTAATTAAATGATGCCCGTGCCTACGGCACGGCACGGTGTTACAGAATTAAATGATTTTATTTTTTAATTAAATGATGCCCGTGCCTACGGCACGGTGTTACAGTATTGGCCCGTGCCTACGGCACGTTGTTACAAAATTAAATGATTTTATTTTAACTTTCTATTTTTTTATTTGAAAATTTGAAAATTTTGACCATTTCCATCAATCAATTCACTCTCTTTCCTCCAATTACCAATGAAATGATCTGAGCCGTTAATTAAGCCACATAAAGAGAGCCGTTGGATGCACTCTCTTTCCTCCAACACCATTGTGCTTTATAATATAGATATATATTATTTATTCAATTAACAGATATAAAAAATTTATCCATAATTGATCTTGACGCTATCGCAAGTCTAGATTTTACTTTTTATTATTACATAATATTAATACTCGTTTATGATTAGTCAAATCAATAAATATGAAAAATTATATTTCTAATCCTAAGATATCAAACACACATTTTTGTCATATCTATCATAATGTTTACATGCTGGTGGGTGGAAGAGACAAAAATGAAAAATAAAAGGAAAAATACCAAATTTAGACATATTGAAACTCAAAATATAAATTATGAGCACCAAAAGCTTTTCTATCTAGGAACCAACAAATTCATTATTTTTTAACAAAAAATACTTATCTTCCTCCACAAAATTTAAATAAATAAAACCTCAAACGAAATGGAATGGAATAGGTACACCATTAAATGGCAGAAGCTAACTTCCATTTTCATGGCAGCGAATTGTTTGTTATTTTCACAGCAGCAAGTTTGATGTCACATATTTTTATAATGAGTTTTTGCGACAAAATACTCATCGCACATATCGAAATGTCGCAAAAATACGTTTTTTCACGATATTATGAGTAGTGACTAGGGTGTTCATAGGGTCGGGTTGCGCCGCAACGACCCGACCCGACCCGGTCGGGTTCATAAAAAAATTGCAAAAATTTGACCCGACCCGAAATTTTCGGGTAGGGCAACGGGTTTGATTCCCTTGACCCGACCCTATATAAAAATTATTTTTTTTATTAATTTCTAAAATATTTATTATTATTTTTAAAGTTTTTAGTATTATTTCATTTGTTTATTACTTTTTTTGTATTAAAACTTTATATATATGATAATTTTTGGGACATAAAATAACTAATATTTATATTTCAAAATAATTAATCCAAAATTTTTTTTTTTTTAAAATAACCCGACGACCCGACCCGACCCGCGACCCGATTTTCGCTTGACCCGACCCGATCGGGTTTAACAAAATTTTAAAAAACCCGACCCAACCCGTGAACACCCCTAGTCATGACGGACTTTTACTCTGTTTGTGATGAATTTTCGCAAAAGCTTCAAACAAACGAACTTAAAGGTTTTGACGCAATATTTTTAACAACACTATCAAACGATATGAGATATTACAATACACCTCTTAGAGTTCAATATCTTTATTTACACACTTTCAATTAGAATCTATCTCTAATACTATTTGTAACGACACATGGCAACAATTCACTATCACGAAAATGGCAATGAGCTGTTGCCATTTTCGAGGAAAAATATTGAATAATTCGATTTTATACTAAGATTCTGATCATATGCGGAATATTACTCTATCTAAGATTAGTTAAATGTATAACAACTATGATTTTAATCAACAAGAAACATTAAGTCTATATAAATATGAATCAAAGCAATTACATCTGTTGTGTAATTTTTTGTTAGTACACGTGTAAAGTTCCAAACCTTCTGAGAGACAGTCTCATAAAGGGGTGATTGATTCCAAGAAAATGTCTTCAAGAATCGCAACTACACAGATTACAGTCCTAAAAATTACAAAGCTAAAAAATAGTGAAATACGTTAAATTTACACTACTTGCTCATTTTGAGTCTTTTTTTTTTCTTTTTTTTTTCTTTTCTTTGTTACGCCTGAGTCTTTTATAGTGTACGATCCCGCTAATCGATCAAGCGGTTTCGCTGTCTTCAGCCCATTAAACTCTCGCGTTTCCTACTTGCATATAACTGCTAGATCATGCGTGCAACCGCTGGATCGTGCGTGCAACTGCTGGATTATGCTTTGATAACCTGCTAGATCATGGGGGTTACTGTCAGACTATGCAATAACCGTTAGGTAAGCCTACTTGTAACTAGCCAATTGTAAGATACCTATGCATATTCGTTCTTCTTTCATCGTTCCTCACTTGTTGGAAATTTCTTTTCTTCGTTCTTTATGATTCTTTACCCATTGGCCGAATCGTCCTGAGTTGAGTCGTTATGCGTCAATTCTTTCTTCGTTCTTCGTCCAGAATGACGCCATGCCTTTTCATCCTTTAATAATTATTTTCCTGTTAACAATTGTTCCTCAAATACGCCTTGATCGAATTGAAAGATGAGATTGAGGCAGTATTTCTTAGTCAAGCATTTAAAGTTGGGGTAATGTCATTTCATTTCTTGCTGCCATTTGTGCATTTCAAGACCTTTTGTTTACATTCCCTACGCAGATCCATCGTTTCCCTCATTAATGTGTGACCTCTCCCATCACATCTTGTCTGAAACCATCATTGCTCTAATTAATGTGCCGATTTTCACGTCACATCCATGTCACGTAGCGTCTGGTACCGCCTCTTTATTTTCCCGCTCTTCTGTTTGCTTCGAATTGGATCACGCCACCTGTCATATGGCGAACTTATATTTTGGCTATATAAACCCAACTCTTCTCTTTTCACTATTTTACATTCTCTCATCTTTATCATTGCTTTCTTATCTTTGCAAATCCTTTAACCTACCTGTCATGGCATCTTCTTCCTCTGTTCCCAAACAGAAAACTACTTCGACCTTCAAAGATTATCAGGCCGCATTGGACGACTCTTCGGTTAGTGTTTTTGGGGTCCATACTCTTGATGAAACCCATGAATTGTGCTCCATCGGCCCCATTTTTGTTAATGATGAAGTCACTGCTACAGCTCCATTGGCCTAGATGTCCCCTTCTATTTCTAACATGCCTATTTCAGAACCTCTGAGCATTTCTCCTTTGAATCAGTCTAACCTCATTCGTACCTAGCCCAAACCTGATTCTTCATTCGAGAACTGATTTCAGCGCATGAAGTCGCATGCAGACACTTGCATCTTCCTCGAAAACAAGTGTCATACTCTCCTTCATAGAGATTTTCTTTGTATTGCCTCCTTTCGATCAGAATATTGTCCCTATATTGTTGTTTTTTTTTGGTCTTTTGATTTTAATGTTTTCCTTTTCCCTTTTGGCCCTTTCACTATTACATTGCGTGATATTAATGGCTTGACCGGGTTGGCTCCTTCGGGTGTGACCATCCCCGTCTGTATTAATTTTTGTTTTCCTCTTCCCCAAATGGACACTTCGTTCTTCTCTTTTATTCTACTTTCTTTCATGCATTCTATGAGTCAACCGGTCCGGTTACGATATTGGAACTTACCGTTTTCCTTCATTACTAGCTCTGTAAATATATCATTTGCGCTCATAGTCAGAAACTTATGGCGGGTTATCTTCTTATTTCTTCCGACGTTGCCAATGACTGTCCTTTATATTTACTGGCTCTGTAAATATTTATAAAATGTTTAAAGTAATTTTTGATGAATATGGTTTATTAGGTAAAATTTTAACAATTGATTTCGATAATGCATCTGCAGATACTACATCAATTGGAGATTTAAAAGAAATATGCCAACCAAATTTGGGGGGTTGATTTTTTCATTTTCGTTGCACATGTCATGTCCATAATTTATGTGTTTAAGAAGGTATGGTTTTTTTAGAACATCACATTAATCCTGTTAAGATTGCACTTAATTGTATTTGGTTATATTTTAATGTCAGGAAAGAATGAACTAAGTTTTGTAAATTAAATTGTGTGAAATCGGTAAAAGGTTAATGAGATGTTCAAACTCATTAGAATTCAACTTATTTTCTTTTAACTCAAAATTTTCAATACAAAAATTTATTATCTAGTTTTTTTCCCCAACATGTTCAACATATAATACTTTTTTCCTAATTAATGAGATATTTGTGAAAAAATTAAAAGTTTTTAATGATGCTACAAATATTTTGAGTGAAGTTTAATATCCTACAACAAATTTATTTCTTGTTGAATTTTTGAATATTATTAGTACTCTATATTTGCATGCTGAAAGTTCAAATATTAATGATATTATTTTAATTGAAGCTATTGTTGTTATTGAGAGAAAACGATTGACTTATTTTAAAGATATTTTTCATTATTTTATCTTATTGTTATAGTTTTTTTAATCATAGATTTAAATTAGAAAGTTTGAATAGTGGCCTACAAACTTATTATACATTTTTAGGAATAGATGATGAAACTAATATTAGAAAAATAATAGACGGAATAAAAATTGATTTAATAGATTTATTTAATGATTATGTTAGTAGATATAACTTACAATGATCAGGACAATCTAGTAGCGATCCCAAAATACATTCAAGGCTTAGCTTTGGTGATCGTTAGTTATTACAATGAAATAAAAACAAAGGGATAACACGACCAATAACCCGGAATTAGGTAATTATTTATCTAATAATTTTGAGTTTCCTTCTGAAAGTTTAGTAAGTAAAATGTTTCAAGTATTTGACTGGTGGAACCAACATCAAAATGTCTATCATATTTTATCAATTATTGCTACAAAGGTGCTGACATCACTTGTTTCCATCGTTGCGGTTGAACAAGCTTTCAGCTTATGAGGTAATATTTTGGAAGCTAGACGGTATTTATTACATCCAATCACTTTGGAAGAAACAACATGTGTGAATGATTGGACCCGAGCTGATCTGAGGTAACAAGAAGATGTCCCGCTGACTTTGAAGACTTGTTTTGACAATGCATCTGCAAGTGCAAGAGGAACAAGAGCTGAAAGATCAACAACATGCGCATATTATGGTGATGAGTAAATAATTATAATAGGGAACTATCTAACAAATATAAAGAAACTGTTACATTTGATTCCTCTCACTCCTATTATAATTATTTACTCATCATCATAATTTGTGCATGTTGTTGATCTTTCAGCTCCCGTTCCGCTTGCATTTGCAGATGCATTGTCGAAACACGTCTTTAAAGTCATCGGAGTATTTTCTTGTTACCTCAGATCAGCTCAGGTCTAATCATCAACATACAGATTATGATGAAGAGTAAATAATTATAATATGAAACTATCTAAGAAATATAAAGAAACTACGTGAGATTTGATTCCTCTCACCCCTAAAGGATATATACACAACTTAAGTTTTTAAAATTTAAGTTCAAGGTTTTTTTTTTTTAAATTTAATGTAATATAAATTCAAATCAATAATTTTAAATAAATTTGAAATCCCATTTTTATTTTTTTAAAAAATTAAAATTAAAATTTTAAATTAACTAGAAAGATATGCTTTAAAGCATTGATTTAAAGCATTGATTCTAAATAATTTTAAATAAATTTAAAATTTTAAATTAACTAGTAATATTTTAAATTAACTAGAAAAATTAAAATTGATTTAAAGCATTTGGACAAAGATATGCTTTCAATATGTAGAATCTAAAATGATGGAGATGCGAAGTAACGATCACCGTACCTCTAGCATGCTAAGCGAGCGCTCAACCACTGAGCTACATCCCCTTTTGATGTTAAGAGAAAATATTACTTTAAAACGTAAAGAGAATAACATCTCACTGACTAAATTTAATCCTAAAATTCCATATCATAAACGAAATTATTGTTTAGTTCATATTAAAGAGTGATAAATTGATAGTACCGATTATATTGATAACTATTAGCCAGTTCTAAAAGTAAAAGCTCCACAATCAAAATTGCATAATACCGGAAACTATAAATATCAGAGTATGCTTTTCCGTGTACAAGTAATTCTAAAGAAACTTCAAACAATAATTGAAGATGAAACTTGTAAAACCTCAATGGTAAGTTTTTTATTATTTTTTTTTTTGGGAAATGTTGGAAATCCTGCGGGCAAATCACCCGATCTGAGTTTAAGCGGAATAGGTAAAATCCCGACTATCATATACTCTTATAAGAAACATATATCATATATTCAAACTCATGACTTAGAAATCAGATTGTAAATCCTACACCATCAAATCACGCCTCTTGTGACTCAAAGGTAAGTAGTATGCAGTATTCACTTAAAGAGTGCAATGAGTGCTCTACCAGAGAAATGGATCCAACGTTAGCACCATTGTTGTCCTTGTTTTGTTTTCCCTCGTTGTTATCACTTTCAGAGTATATTTTTTCGACTTTTTACATCATCTCTGCTCTATTGATTTTTCATCTGACCCAGAAGAATTAGATATCCTCGTTTTTTAAAACCCAGTTTTTTTTAAAAAATGAACATCAATCAAGTTTTACCGGCCATGAATAATAAAATGCTTATTTTCCTTCAAAATTTCAAAAGAAAATTTAACAAGTTTTAAATTAACAAGATATGAAAATGAGCAACAAGAGAATGCTAAATGATGTTTATTATGCATAAAATGACGGTCCGGAGGATATGTAAGAAGTAGAGAGAGAGAACGTCTGAAAACTAATTTGGAGATTATAAAATTTAATATATTTTTATAAATACATATAGGAGGGTGAATGCAATTACTATTTTAATTGATTGTGTTACTTTTTTCTTGTTTTTCTTTCTTTCTTTCCTTCCTTTTTTTCTATTCTTTCCTTCAATTTCTTTTTTTTTTTTTTTTTTTTTTTTACAAAATCCATGATTTTTTTTTTTATTTCCATCCAAATTGCCATATGTTTTAAAAAAATTATTGACGACTGTTTTTCATTTTAGATGCAATATAGGAAACACATTCTTCGAACAAATATCTCCCAACTATAAATTTATTTGGTTAGTGGGGATCACACTAACTTACAGAAGACAAATAATCACATAAAATCAGGGTTTAATGTGGTTTAACAGAGAATGGCTCCAACCTACGGTACGCGAGAAAGGGATTAATTTTATTGTGCTCGGGGTAATAACCTGCCTAATCACTTAAAGGAATTACACAAATTACAGCAAATAATCTCTTGGGTTAACAATACGGTCAGGTCAAGACTCACTTTCTCTCTCTCACTTAGCAAACTTTACTCTCAAATTTTAAGTGTTGGAAAATATAAAGTTGCTAATCCTTCTAAAGTGACTACAACCCTTTTATATAGGCTCCCAAAATCATTGTTCCATTGACTCTCACGTCAGCTTACGTCAATTACCCATCATTACAACAATAACTCTCCTCGTCCACCCTCAAATCAGTCAATCAGATTAGCTCAATCCTTTGCCACCGCACCGACCTACAATAGTCTCTGGTGGCCTACGGTCCTACGGCGGTTACTACCCCAGTACTGTACCAGCCTATGACAGCTGGCAGTGCCTACAACCACTGTGAACCGTTGCTTTATTTACTTAATCATTAGCTTTATAGAAACGCCCCTCCCCAGGCAAGGCATACGTCATACGCTCTTATTTCGGTTGACTAATGATCTCATATTCGTTCCTCGGGTCGGACTACCAAGAAAGATGATACTTCTCAAAGTTCATCCTCTAACTTGACCGAGTTGGGATCATACAAAGTGACACGATATCCAATCCCCCTATAGTTCCTATGAAGATGTCCAAGAAGAAATTCAAGCCCAAAATTATCAAGCCAAGTGCGAGAAAGTGGATCCAAGTATATCATGCCTAATAATGTCATGAAGGGATCCAAGAATTACCGGAAGATGCCTCCAAGGTCAAGAGAGTTTGTTGTCGGCCGAATGTCGCATTAGTTATTTTCTTAGTTTGCTATTTATTTTTATTAGTTAGGTTCCTTGTCTTGGGGGAGAAACACATGGTTAGTTAAATAAATGCCATGATTGGGTCTTGTTGGGTATAATTAGTGTTATTTATTTAATGAGACATGCACGTTGGTCATCAACGTGAGCCATGTAATTTTACGTTAAGGGGAGCCATGCAATTGGTTGCTATTAATTAGGTGTGGCAAAATGAATTAACGAATCGAATTTGTATCGAATTCTAAACGAATCGAATCAAAATATGATGGATTCGTATTCGATTCGTTTATTAAACGAACCTAATATCAGGATTCGTATTCGATACGTTTAATAAACGAATCGAATACGAATATTCGTTCAGTCATGATATTATTTAATAACATAATTTATCATAATTTATTTACATTAATTATTAATAAATATATACATACGAAGTATGTAATTAATATATTTACTAAAAATACCTCACCAAATATCGACAATATTATTTTTCTAACCATAATTTCTTGAATCTTAATTGAAAAATATTAATAACTAGTAAAAGAAAATAATAAAACGAATTAATGAGCTTAAATTCAAATCGAATCGAATTGACCTATTTATTAAACGAATCAATTTTTTTAAACCTGTATTCGTTTTAAAGCGAATCGAATCGAACGAATAAACGAATCTTAACCCAAATTGCCACCCCTACTATTAACATGAGCAATTAGATTAGATTTTAATTATCCATATTGGCATACGTTAGGAGAGGTTTTATTGGGATTAGGATTAATATTATTTTAGTCTTTTAATTATATTAAAATTATGGTCCACGTGTATTATTTGAACATTCTTTTGAGAAATAAAAATTCATATGACATTGGGCCCTAACCGAAGAGAGATTGATGTGATCAATTCTTATTTTGTTCATTAATTTAGACATCACTTATTAATGGTTGGCATCCTTCTGAGGAGTCTTGCCATTCAAGAATCTTCAAAGAGCCGAGGATCTCCAATAGCACGGATTCTTGGAGGTTTTAGAGGATCTTGGAAGAGGTTTGTTCCTATAAACCTAAATTGTGGTTTTTGGGGTTGCGTTTCCGTGTTAGATCTTGTCAATTGATACAAGGAGCTCAGGGTTTCAACATCAAATATTCTATTCTATTTTTTATTATTTTATTTTAATTTTGTTTCGGTTTGTTAAGATATGACAAGATATTTTGCCAATTATAACCAATTGTAATTAAGTCAATTGATTATAATTGATTTGGTAATTAATTGTACATTATTACCATAATATTGTAACAGATATATTCCCGAAATATCCAAGTTTGTAAGCCTTTATAAAGGCAACATATGTTCTCACCTTAATGGTCAAGAAAAACAATATTTTCTTCAAACTCTCTCTCTCTCTCTCAATTTCTCAGTTTCTAACATTGTATCAGACGCCTAGGTTAATCCATCAGTTACTGTTTCCAAACAGTTCCTTGTGAAGTTGTTCCACTCTAGGTCCTCCTTATCCTTGTTCCCAAACACTCCACATTAGCTTTCTTTTCCAAATCCTTAATCACTACAAACTCTAGTCACCAAAACCCTAGCCACCAAAACCACCACCCACGGCAGAAACTCCCCCACCCACAACCACCATCCACTCCTCCATCTCCGGCGATCTTACACGCCACCTGTTTAACCTTAGTCGTGCTGTCAACCTTCCCACCGAGCCCCTCCTTAGCACGATGCCCCCATCTCTCTGACCTCTCCATCGCCTACAACCACCATCATTCAACTCCTCTTAAGCCCACAACCAAAAGCCCCATACTTGGAGTCTCCAGTTTTTCCATCCACGCCCTATTGCCACCACCACCGGTATTTCTTTTCCCCTTCGATCCTCATCCGATACGGCGAGTGGAGCTTCACGACCACCACCGTTAGAATCCTCGTCATTGCCTGCTTCTGTTTCCACCATCGGCACTCTGATTCAGCTTCTTGTCGTTGATTTGGACTAAAGTGTTAGATTTGCAAAACTTCCTTAGTTTTCTGAAGTTTCCGAACCTTGAGGACCATTCTGGAATTTTCTAAATGGACAAATATGATATTATGCAGCCCATTCCTACTATTCTCACAGGTTTGAACTACCGTCTCCAGGTCCAGGGGATGCGTAATTTTCTCAAAGACCGAAAGTTATGGCGCTATGTTACAAGCGATATTAAACTCCCCAAACAGAGTGTTGATGAGCCTGATGATAAGTTTACGGATCGTCTTGAGGATTGGGATAGTAAGAATCTCCAGATTCTGACATAGTTTCAAAATACTTCTACTCCCTCTATTCACCACCAATTTGGGCGCTATGACACTGCCAAAGAAGTTTGGGATTTACTTGAAATGCGATACACTACCTCCGATCTCTCTAGTTAGTACTAATTATGGGAAGAGTTGTATCAGCCTATTACCAGCTTTCTTGCTAAAATGGAAGCTGTTTGGGATCAACTTGCTCTTTCAGAACCTTCGATAGATTGTGCTGTTGATGCAGCCAAATATACTGCACACCGTGAGCGAATTAGGTTAATTCCATTTCTTATGGCTCTTACTGATGACTTTGAATCTTGCAGAGCTTCTTTATTACATCAGACTCCTCTGCCTACATTGGAAGTTGTTGTCTCTCGCTTATTATCTAATGAAACCCGATTGGGGTTGCTTAAGCCTCCTGAAGATGATACCGTCCTTGCTGCTGCCAACAAACACCACTTCAAAGGTGGTACCAAGATCTGTCGTACATGCGATAAATCTGGCCATACTTTAACTGAATGCAACCTTACTAAATGTCACAAATGCAAAAAAAGAAAAAAAGAAAAAAAAAGGCCATATTGCATCCCACTGCCCCACTAAGATAGATTGCCGCTACTGCAAGCTTTCTGGACACATAATTTAACATTGCCCCACTCGCCCTCCTCGACCCGGTCACCCTCTGAGGCCTGTAATAGCTGCTGCCGCCGCCAATGACGTCAGTATCCCTTCTTCCTCTCCCATAACGACTGGTAATTTAGAATCCATTCTTAGACAAATATTTTCCATTCCTCTCGGTCCTTATACTACCTTGTCTACTGCATCAGGTAATTCCTCTTGTTTTTTTTATTCTGGTTGTTGTAATCACATGACTTCTCAACTTCACTTTTTCTCCATTTTGGATCTAAACACAATTGCACCACCGACGGCTCACAGATGAATGTCAGTCAAACTGGACAAATCACTATCTCTACACTCACACAACCCAATTCTTTTTTAATTCCCAAACTTACATTTAATCTTATCTATGTTGGACAATTGTGTGAACTTGGCCTTGAACTCATTTTTTCTTCCAATTGATTTCGTGTACAGGATTCGCAGACGGGACAGATTCTTGGGACATGCCGTAGAATTGGACGTCTATTTGAGCTCACTTTCCTGCATCTTCCTTCCTCTCGTACCTCCCAATTATGTGCTGCAACTACCTCTTTCTCTCTTCATCTTTAGCATCTGCGTCTCGGTTATACTTCCTTAAGTAAACTTCATCATTTGATTTCCAATAGGTCTTTAGGTTCTATTACAATCAAAGATTTACATTGTGTTTCTTGTCAGCTTGGCAAACAACTAGCTTTGTCTTTTAAAAATAATCAGTTTATTTCGACTACTCCTTTTAATTTAATTCATTCTGATATATGGGGTCCCTCACTTACACCCACTATTGGGGGTCAAGATATTTTGTGATATTTATTGATTATTATTCACATTTTACCTGAATAATTCTCATGAAACAGTGGTCCGAACTTCCCCCCAGTTTTACATTGACTTTGCCAAAATGGTAAAACTCAATTCTCCAAAACCATCAAAATTCTACGCACCGACAATGCTATGGAATATCTTGACTCTAAGCTTCAATCTTTCTCACTGATCAGTCCAACGATCATGTCCATATACATCTCAATAAAATGGACGAGCTGAACGTAAACATCACCATATTCTAGATACAGTTCGATCCATGCTCATTTCATCCTCTTGCCCAGAGAAATTTTGGGGTGAGGCCGCCCTCAAAGCCGTATATATTATCAATCGAGTACCCTATACTGTAGTCTACAAGTCTCCATATGAGTGCTTGCATGGTATTTCACCTTCCTATGAGCTTCTTAAATTTTTTAGGTATGCATGCTTTGTCCTTCTCCCTTCAACTGAACATCACAAGTTAGAACCTCATGCTCGATTATGTTATTTTTTAGGTTATAGTATCGTACACAAAGGCTATCGTTGTTGGGATCCTATGTCACAAAAATTCGAATCTCCCATCATATCATCTTTTGGGAACACATAATGTTCTCATCTCTTTCCGACTTCAAAGTATCTTCCTCCTCCCACCTTCCGTTATTTACTAACCCCTCTATAGAGTTGTTTCCCAATAATGATGATACAGGACACATGGACGAGCCTACAGATGGCCAATCTACTTTCATGTCTGCTCATGATGACGCCTTACTTGCTGATCCTACTACTGCTCTTGTTGAGATAGAAAACCACATTGATGCATCCTCCTCTCATTATCCTACTCGAGTAAGACATCATCCTCCTTATCTTAACCAATATCAGTGTTTCTTTACTATTGTTTCCTTACATGAACCACACTTCTATAAAGAAGTATCCACTGATCCTCATATGGCAGCAAGCTATGCAAGAAGAATTACATGCGTTGGACAAGATCGGTACTTGGGACTTAGTGGACATTCCTGCTGGTAAAACTCTTGTGAGGTGTAAATGGGTGTATAAGATTAAAACTCGTCAAATGGCTCTGTTGAACATTATAAAGCATGCCTTGTTGCCAAGGGTTTTAGACAAGAATATGGAATTGATTATGAGGAAACCTTAGCTCCAGTTGCTCGACTCACATCAGTTCGCAGCTTACTTGCTATTGCTGCTGTTCAGAAATGAAGTTTGTTTCAGATGGATGTCAAGAATGCTTTTCTCAATGGTGATTTTTCTGACGAAGTGTATATGAAACCACCTCCTGGTCTTTCTCATCCATCAAACAAAGTGTGCCGCCTACGACGAGCTCTCTATGGTCTGAAATAAGCTCCTCATATATGGTTTGATAAATTTAGTACTGTTATTCATCAGCTTGGGTTCACCTCCAACCCACATGACTCGGCTTTATTTATTCGTAAATCTGATAATGGTATTATTTTGTTACTTCTTTATGTTGAAGACATGGTTATCACTGGTGATGATACTTGTGGAATCACTGATCTCAAACAGGCTCTTAGCAGCCAATTTGAGATGAAAGATCTTGGTATTCTGAGCTACTTTCTCGGTCTTGAAGTTACCTCATCTGATGATGGATATTATCTTTCCCATGCAAAATATGCATCTGATTTCATTTCTCGAGCTGGTCTGACCGATAGCATGGCAGCCCCTACTTCCATTAAGTATAATGTTCGGATTACCCCTATGGATGGATCCTCTCTGGATGATCCTACTCTCTACCGTCAATTAGTTGGTAGCCTAATTTATCTTACAGTGACTCAACCTGATATTGCTTATACTGTTCACATTGTTAGTTAGTTCATGGCTGCTCCTCGTTCCACCCATTATGCTGCTGTGTTTCGTATACTTCGTTATCTTAAAGGCACTTTATTCTACGGTCTTCACTTCTTCTCCCATTCTTCCCTTGAGCTTCGTGCTTATTCCGACTCAGATTGGGCAGGCGATCCTACCGATCATCGATCAACCACTGACTATTGCCTATTCCTCGGTGACTCTCTTATATCTTGACGTCGTAAGAAATAGACTCTTGTTGCTCGATCTAGTACTGAGGCCGAGTATAGGGCTCTTGCTGATACTACAACCGAGCTATTATGGTTATGATGGCTGTTGGAAGATATTGGTGCCCCTCAACCCCCTTCTATCAGACTTTACTGTGACAGCCAGAGTGCTATTCAAATCGCTCATAATGATGTCTTTCATGAGTGAACCAAACATATCGAGATTGATTGTCACTTCATCCGTCAGCATATTACTCAGGGCACTGTTGAGTTGATTTATCTCTGATCCGCTGATCAATGGCGGATATTTTCACTAAGTCATTTCTTCGTAGCTGCTTTCTCACTCTTGTTTCCAAATTTAAGCTGGTCCCTTCACTACCACCTTGAGTTTGAGGGGGGATATTAAGATATCACAAGATATGTTGCCAATTATAATCAATTGTAATTAAGTCAATTGATTATAATTGATTTTGTAATTAATTGTACATTATTACCATAATATTGTAATGGATATATTCCCGAAATATCCAAGTTTGTAAGCCTATATAAAGACAACATATGCTCTCACCTTAATGGTTAAGAAAAATAATTTTTTCTTCAAACTCTCTCTCTCGATTTCTCATTTTCTAACACGGTCAATCACATTTACGTCAGTTTCGCAAACATATTATCGTAAATCATAAGGTTTGATTTGAGTCAATTTCGCTAACCGCTCTTTCAATTTACGTCAGTGTTTAGTTGTCTTGTTATTGTTTCTTTTGTCCATGAAAATTAAAATGCTCATGTCAGTCAATATTTTATTTTTGCTTTGCATGCATTTAAGTTGCTTAGTTTGCATGCATATTTCGGTTTGATCTTTGTGATGAGTGGTAAATCTATCACTATTTCCCACTCATTTAACCTAATATTTTGTATAGTTTCTTGAGTCTTGTGAATATTTTGATGTGTTTTGTGTTAT
>SKCR01011735.1:0-84892 GCA_019454045.1 Zanthoxylum bungeanum
TCCATCCAATTTAATTTATCATGCTCAAATTCAAGTTTGCCCAAATTTTAGCCCTAACATTTTTCATGCTTTTAACCTAAGCTCTTGATGCCATTGAAGGAGTTTCTAGAGGTCCCAAGATCAAAACTCAAGCATGAATCATAAGCGAATACAACGATTTAAGTGCGGAATACTTACATCGAGCGGTTGAGAGACGATTTGGCAACAAAAAAACGAACTCACTGCCCACTTGCCATTGCTCACGCAGTTCACTGTCATGGCCTCTGCAGATTCGGTTTTCATCATCAAAACAAGCTCCAAGCTTTCTGAAAACGTTCCTTGCTCATGGGTATACTTCCCTTATCACCTTCGCATTGATCCCGGAGTGTGCTAGCACTCTTGTTTTGCCACAAAACGCACTTGCTTCCCTCCATTTTTGCTTCTTAAATTCGGCAGTTCACTGCCTCACAAGAACCAGAAAATGGCGTGAGAGAGAAAGGAGAAGAAGAGGAGAGAGAGGAGGGAAAGTGAAATGAAAAAAGGTATACGGTTTTTGTGTTTCTTTATGCATCAAATGCATTTGAATTTCATTTGAAATTCATTTCAAACACATTTGGGTTTTAATTCCCAACCACACACATCACCTTTTTAAAATCCATTATAACCATCACCAACTTACATTGAGATAGAGACAATGTATCATCCCATAAAGGTGACTAGATACATCCATCATCTATTCGTGTCAAGTAATGAGACTTCGCGATGTGATTTGCGGATCCTACTCGTTTCAAAATACGAATGTGTCCGCAAACACTTTCGGGCTCAATTTCGCTAATTCGAATTAACGAATTTCCGTCGCGACGAGACTAAATAATTATGCCTAGCGAAATCACTATTTACGTCGCTAACGAATTAATTCTAAATTAATTCGCTCGCCCGAATTAAAATCTAATTTTAATTCCGCATCGAAATCTAATTTCGTTTAATATATCAAATATATTAATTCCTCGATTAATTCCAAATCAATGTTTCTCTCTCTTCAATTGATATTTTATCCTAGATAAAGTGTCTCCGAAATTAATCCCAGATTAATTCTCTCTCTCATCATATTAATCCCAGATTAATATAAGTGCGAGTCATACGTCATCGGTGAATCTTTGGGAAGCGACCCATGAGATCCCCGGATATGTTGGCAGTAAATACGGTCATCGGTGTATCCGAATCATGTACGTACCAAGTACTACGTTCTACCGATTTATGAGACAAGGTCGACTCCTAGCAAAGCACCAAGTCTTCCCAATTCTCCGGACATATTCTCATAAGAATATTAAGATCTGTATCAAGCGTAGTATACGATTGTATTGTGTATATCGGCCCAGTATCGGATAGTCACGTGCTAGGCCTGGGGCTGGATAAGTGTCTGCCCCGTACGAGCACATGTCGGATGTCTGGTAACTAGTCTCTCTATAATCGGATATACATGACCTTGTCATAATATCCCGATGGCCGCGCAGCACTTAAGAGCACTAATACCGTATCATGCGTGACATCATCTCCAATATGACTGAAGTGATACTTCTGTCTTGACATCACACCAATACTCTACGACTCTCTGATAAACCCAGAAGTGGTGTACTCAGAACCTGTTTAAAGTCCCCTACCACCAAAACCAAGTTTATCGATTATCCTAAGTATTAGCGATGCAAGTCTCAGGTTAAGACTATACACACCTACCTTGATTTCGGCGTCCCATAGACACATAGTCATAATACCAATGGGATTCCGAGGGGTCTATCCAGAGCGAAGCTGTTTCCCGTACCATCGGTGAAACACGACCTCCTATCGCACTTGCATAAGTATCCAACACTTATATATATGAGAACTATGCCGTTGTGCCCTCACAACGCACACAAGTGCAATACTAGCCTATTCCGTATTATCGATGTCCAGTCTCGATAATACTATGGCTAGGGATATTTAATGATTAATCCTTCGTGGACTGATACTGTCTCATATCATCTCAATCCAGGAACTAATCATATGGACCTCTCTTCATTTATATATCTATGGTGATCTAATCACAAATGATGAGAGTGCAATTTCCTATTACATAGTCAATTTGCTACAACAACACAATGATCTGTGCAAATAGTGACGCTATGGGTCATATTATCCAACACCATAGCGTCACTATTTGTACAGATCATGGTGTTGTTGTACAAATTAACTATGTGACAAAGAGATTGCACTCTTATCATTTGTGATTAGATCACCTAGATGTATAAATGATAGAAGGTCCTTATGATTAGTTCCTGAATTGAGATGATATGAGACAGTATCAGTCCATGAAGGATTAATCATTAAATATCCCTAGTCGTAGTATTATCGAGAATGGACATCGATAATGCGGAATAGACTAGTATTACACTTGTGCGTGTTATGTAAGATCATAACGGCATAGTTCTCATATATTTGGGTATATGATACTCATGCAAGTGTAATATGAGGTTTTGTTTTACCGATGGTACGAAAAATAGCTTCGCTCTGGATAAACCCCTCGGAATTCCATTGGTAGTATGACTATGTGTCTATGGAAGTCCGAAATCAGGGTAGGTGTATTTGGTCTTAACCTGAGACTTGCACCGCTAATACTTGCGACAATTGGTATGCTTTAGTTTTGGTCGTCCAGGGCTTTAACCGGTTCTGTGTACGCCTCTGCTAGGTATATTGAGAATCGTAGTGTATTGGGTGTGATGTCAAGACAGAAGTATCACTCCAGTCATAGTGGAGATGATGTAACGTAGGATACAGTACTAGTGCTCTTAAGTACTGCAGTCATCGGGATATTATGACTAGGTCGTGTATATCCGATAATAGAGACTAGTTACCAGACATCCGACATGTGCTCTGTACGGGGCAGACACATTCCAGCCCTAGGCCTAGCACGTGACAATCCGATACTGGATCGCAATACGCAATACTACGTATACTACGCCTGACATAGATTATATATTCCAGTAAGAATATTTCTGGAGAATTGGGTAGGCATGGTGCTTTGCTAGAAGCCAACCATGTCTTGTAAATCGGTTAGCACGTGGTACGAGGTACGCACATATTCGGATAATCTGATGACCGTATTACTGCCAACATATCCAGGGATCTCTTGGGTCGCTTCCCAAAGATTCACCGATGACAGTTGATTTAATTGAATTAATCTGGGATTAATTAAGAGAGAAAAATTCTGGGATTAATTAAGATGGAGAAAATAATCTGGGATTAATTGAGGAATTATTTAATCTGGGATTAATGTGTTCGGAAAAGAGAGAACTCGATTAATTTGGAATTAATCGGTAAAATAAATTTAATAGTTAAATTTGATTTTTCTATTTAATTTATTCGTATGGGCTAAAGTTAATATATCAGATATATTAATATGAATTGGATTTCGTTACGAAATTAAAGTCGGACTTTAATACGAACGAACGAATTAATTTAGAATTAATTCATAAACGACATTCGTAATATATTTGCGAGGCATCGTTATTTAATTAAATTAGATTTAATTATTTAGCGATGAAAGTTCGTTTAATCGGATTAAACGGAACTGAGCCGCGGCAAATGTTCGTAGAGACATTTTGAGTTTTGAATTCAAAATGGTGGGGCCCACTTCACACATGTCACACATGTGAAGTGGTGGTTGGAAAGTGGTTGGCATTTATGCCAAAACCACTTACTTTCCAACCACTTGGTTTAGGTGAAACCAAATTACCCCAACTACATGGTTTTGGGTAAAAGGGTAAAACCCTTTAACAAAACCAAAAAGGCATTCTCTCTCTCTTCACTCTACACACTTGTAACACATTTTGGAAAATGAAGAACCCTAATACTCTCACCATGGGCGTGAAATAGGCTTCCCCCTCTCTTTGATTTTGTGGCAAAATCAACAAAGCTAGCACTTGGAGAAATCAACTAAGGTGATAGGGAAACTACTTCAAGAGTTGGAATCATCACTTAAAGCTTGGATCTTGGAGATCTCTTCTCAAAATTTTAAAGCTCAAATCCGTTCATTGTAAGTATATTCCGCAACTTATTTTGAATTTATGAACACCTTTACATGCTTATTAGATCCTTGGCATGTTCTAGGAACACTAACAATGGTATCAAGAGCCAATTTTAATCATGAAAATTTTAGGGTTCATGAGACTAAAATTTGGGGCTTTTATATTTTGAGCATGATTCTTTCAAATTGATGCTTTGAGCATGCTTACTATATGATAACTTAGAGTTATGCATGATTAGATTTGAAACAAATCAAATGAATCAAAAATTAAAATTTCCTTAGTGTGGCCGAATTTGGACTGCAGTGGACTGCACTGTTTTTGATTTTTTGTAACATGAAATGATGTGTTTAAATGCATGTTTAAATGTTGATTGTTGGTTTGATTGGATTAGAATCAAAGTCAATAATGTTTATATTAAATCAAAGAGCATGTTGAGCATGAAATGATGATTTAGGATTCAATTTGTGTTGAGCAGGAATGATGTGTTTTGGCTTCAATTTGTGTTAGCATAATTGATGGATTAAGCATGATTAATTAAGTTAATTGGTATTTTGGAAATTAATCATGGCTAATACACCTTAATTAAAGTAATTGTGATATTTGGAATATTATAATTATGTTAATAAGCCTTTAATTAAGAATTGGGCTAAAAGTGTGTATTTGGGCTTAATGGGCTTGGTTTGACTAAGTTTGGTTTTGGACTTTTGGATTGGATCCAATTGGGCCCAAAACCAATTCCATAAAGTCCAAATACATCACTTGGCCCTTTAAAGAATTTAATTGGGCCTAATGGGCCTAAATTTTTGTAGGCAATAGGGTGATTCCTATTGGGCCTTGGCATTTTGGGTTTGATCCATTATGGCCAGCATGCCTTAAGAATTAATTAAAAGCCCATTGGACTTTAATTAAATTGACATTGATGTTATTGGGCCTTTGAGACCCATTAAGATTGGATTTGGAATCCAAGTCTTTAAGGCTTATAAGTAAGTGTAAATATTTAATTTGTAATTAAATTGGAATTAGTATTGAATACAAATAAATTGGATTTAAAGTTGTAGTTAAATATAATTCAAGAATACTTACTTTGAGTATTTATTCTTAAACGAGTTTGACTCACGCAAATCAAATCGTTGTATGAACATTATATGGTCATTAATTCAAAGATTAATTAATTGGATTGATTGATTGAATAACATGATTTGTATGAATACATGAATGTGTTGTATGAATAATGTATATCGGATGGATATTAGAAGGGCAAGGGCATTAGGAAATTGTTGTAATAAGTTTAGAATTTATTAAATTGGACCTACGTGTCCAGCCTTTTATCTCCTCTCTCATTGTATTTCTCTTCTCACCTATTCCCCTCAATGTAAATGAGGTTTCTTTATTGTATTATGTAATTGGGTAGAAGTTAGAATAGTTCTAGCCGGGAGAGGAAATGGAGTGATTTGTTCTAGGAACAATTTGTGAGATATCCATCTGCATATCATTATTAATTTATTTATTTATACGCGCTTTATTATATATTTAGAATGCATGTTTAAGGGTGTATGATGATGAGACCTTAACAAAGATAGTAAATGGGTTGCCAATTTGCACGCGAAAAACCCTCAAAACATATTAAGCATTTTTCCTTCCGTTGAGTGATTCTTACTCAAGATCCAAAGTTGGCATTGGTTTGTTGGCCAAAGTCAAGACCTTTGTCAATTGCGGATGTGTTTGAATCATGAGAGTTTTGTTCCATATCAGTGTCTTGTCCAAGTCGTGATTTGTTGGCCAAAGTCAAGATCACTTCTTGTCCATCGACATTGATTACGAAGCTTTCCATGTCAATGGGTTCCGCTTAACTGGGATCATTAAGTTTGTTGTGCCAAATCCAAGGCTTAGTTGATTCAGAGGAAAAAGGTTAGGTAATATATTCGATATATTGGCATATATAATATATGTTTCGGACTTGGATGTCCACCTACTGGATCTAGGAATTGGATAGATCCAATTGATCGTAGAGATCTACCTAGTTAAGTATCATACAATTTGTTGGCCAAAGTCAAGATTGTGTGTTATTTAACGGGATCCTAGCCGACTAGGAAATGGTTTCCGAGTACTCGACAGAGGGTTAGAGGCTCGCAGAAAAATAGTGGGAGGCAAGAATTAAATTTGCAATATTCGTTTAGATACTTGCCATACGCGCTCAATCAAATATCATTCGTCAAATAAATGTTAGTTGGACTAATATTTAATAGTTGTTTTAATTTAACAGTTAGACTGTATTCAAACTATTTCATTTATAGTTGATTATATAATTGGATTATAGTAATCAATATATATTTGAATTTTACCCTTCAATTATAGTTGATTATACAATTGGATTATAGTAATCAATATATTTGGATTTTACCAATCATTTATAATGATTATATAATTGGATTATAGTAATCAATATATATTTTATTTTAACCAATAAAATTGTAATAAGTTATATAGTTAGACTATAGTAATCATTACATTAGATTGTACCTGAAATCTTTGATTAAATAGTTGGACTATTAGAATCAAGATTAAATTGAAAGATTAGTGTTTGAAACATTATCCTAGAGAAAATGTGTTTAGACGACTTTAATTTTCAAATTGGGAATAAATTTCAGGATAGTCCTGAAACTAAGAAGTTACTTTATTTGATAAAATAACATCTTAGGCCTACGCCGGAGTTAAGCAAATAGTAGAGCATGATCTTTGGAAGATTCATGTGATGATAACTTTAATGTTTAATCCATTATGCTTGCCATAAAGACTCCTTAATTTCCTAATCAGAACTAAGGATTAGATCCTTAAAGTATGATGAAGAAATTGAAGGATCTTCATAGATCTATTCTTAGATCTTAGAAGTATTAAATTGCAATTAATAACTCTTGGAGAGTTAATCGCCATTCTCAAGGAGACAAAGCTAAAGTTTGCAATAAGGCAAGTAGCGCAAGGCGCACCTTACTTCGATATTCTAGAAACCCAAGGCTTGGCCAAAGACTTCTGGAATGTGAAAAGGGCAAATGCAAAATCATTATAATCTTCTAGGAAGATAAATGACATATCCCAAGATGTCTGCCTAAATTGTAGCAAACGGGGTCATTGAAGCATGACTGCTGTATGGACAAAGCAGACATGAAGGAATTGAAGACGAGCAAGGCTTTGACTTCAAATATGTTTGTCATAAATATGTTCACTACTAGTATTAAAATTTGATTTTAAATACTTAGTGTGATACATAAATATGCATTGATGTGCAGAATCTGCTGTGAGCAGGATACTGACTTCAATGAGATTAATCTGCAAATCAGAAACGGGACTACAGTCGCTGTTTCAACCGTAGATACCTAAGTTTAGGAACTACCATTGGGGTGTAGTTAATTAGGAAACTATTATAATGTAACTAGTTTGACTAGAAACATTATCTCTATATCGAGTATAACTCGTTGCGAGTATACCTTTATATTCTAGAACACTAAAGTGTTTTATTTTATAAAGATGATATTGAGATAAACACATTAGATGTGAATAACAATATTTATATTTTGAATATAAATAAATCTCAAACATATAATATGACAAACAAATAGCTCAAACTGTTTTGATCAGATGAGACTTATTTGTGGCAGTGTTGTCTGGGACACAATTAAACAAGACTCGTATATCCACACTTTTGAAGAGTGGATACTAGGACGGATTAATTCCACTCAAATAAGTCTACGAATCTAGTTTATTAGGTAAAGTACCTAAAATACCTTTTACTTGGTGAAAGTGCAAGAACCACCGATCTGTCAGCCCTATTCATAGTGAAGCAAGTGGGCCCATGTCTAGCTAGGCTAGAGGTGGATATGAATGTTTCGTGACCTTACGGATGTGGCATCGCGTTATGGTTATATGTTTCTTATGAAACACAAATCAGAAACTTTTAGAGTTTTGACACGAAATAGACGAACAGATCGGCTAAAGTATTAAAACATCACGGTTTGACCATGATGAAAATACTTAAGCAGTAAGTTTCTCATATACTTGAAAGAGTATAGTATTCTTTCAATGTGGACTCCTCCCGGAACACGTCAGTTTGACGGTGTGTCCGAACAGAGAAACTGAATTTTGTTGGACATGATAAGGTTAATCATGAGTCGCTCTGAGCTACCATTTTCCTTCAAAAGGGATAAGCATTAACAGTGCAATACTTATTTTGAATAAGGTTCCATAAAAAATCTTGTTTGACAGATTTCATATTAGATATAAACAGGAAAGAAACTGGGTTTTCTCACTCCTGATGATTTGGGAATGCTAGGCATACGTTTGGATGATACCAAACTAGAACCCAAATTGGATAAGTTCCAAATGTAATTGGTTATCCTAAGGAAACCAAAGTATAATACTTATACAACTCACTAGAGAACAATGTAATTGTTGCTCACCATGCGGTTTTCCTAAGAGGAATACCGATATGCAGTGGTAAGTGGGAGGATAGTAAAACTCGATGAAAAATCAGAGTTATACTGTTCAAGGCACCAAGTCCTTAATGGAACACAAACAGTTCATCAAGGATGAAACTGTACCAGTAATCTTCGAATACACAAGAACCGCGTAGGTCGGAGAGAGTCAGAAAACAACCTGGGGTATGGGTTTCTGATCTCACCTCATAAAGATGTCAGTCTTATGAGGAATACGAACTGACTACGTATGAGGAAGTGATACAAGGTATCGACTTCCTATTATGGCAAAGTACCATGAGTCCGAAATGGATTCCATGTATAACAACTACGTTTGGACACTAGTTATTGTACCACAAGGCATTGTGCCTATTGGTACTATATAAGTCTTCAAGGAAGACATACATGGAAGGCAACATACCAACGTACTAAGCTAGGCTTGTAGCGAAAAGGTGTCGTTATCAACATTGTGTTGATTACAACGAAATCTTTATCTATTGCCACGTTAAATCCATTTGGATAATGCTTGCTGATGCTTGATGTTTCATTTATGAAATATGGTAGCTGAACGGGAAAATCACTTTCCTAAAAAGGAAACCTTTTGGAGGATGTTTACAACATCCTGACGGTTTTGTCGTATCAAAACTAGCAAACAAGGTTTGAAGGTTATTCAATCCATGTTTGGATTGAAGCAAGCATTAGGTTCTTGGAATTATCGTTTCGATGTAATCATAATAGTTTATGATTTAATTCAAAACGAGAAATGATTCTTGTGTATATAAGGAGGTTAGTGGGAGCGCACTGACATTGAATGTCCTAAAGAGTGATAATATATCATTTCTTGGAAATGATATTCCCATATTACAATCGGTGAAAGCTTGGCTTTCATGAAAATTCTCCGTAGAATTCTTGGGAGAAACAACCTTTATTCTAGGAATAAAGATCTATTGGGATAGATTTAAAGTTGTTAAAACTCTCCGAGAACTAGTACATTGGAAAATGTACGTGACCTGGTGTCTCATACGCTTTGAGCATATGGAGTCACAAACAGGTAAATCCTAGTGATGGTCACTGGATTGATGTTAAGAACATACTTAGTATCTTAGAGAACTAAGCATGATGTCTTAAAATATGGAGAAGGAGAACTTGAAGTGACTGGGATCACTGATGCAAGTTTCCTAACCGATAAAAATAATGGTACTATACAGTTTGAATAACGAAACAGTGAGCTGGAAATCTTCCAAGCAAGATACTGTTACCGAATAAACAACAAATGCGGGTTATTGCTACGGCTGAGGCAGCAATAGAAGCCATCTGGGTCATTAACAAATCTAATTAGATTAGATATAATTTTGTTAGCAGCTGAGCTAGTGTAGACAACAGAACCTGGGCGACGCTGTTCTAGGCTCGCGGCCTAGCAAGGAAGTACGAAATAACATGGAGTCGCCACCCGGTGTGAACCGGGATAAAGATTTAAGGCCGCACTCACCCCTCGCAAGGGAAGACCTCAAACCGTGGGTTCGGAATGGTCCCTTACTTATGTCACTTGTGATGAGATATAATTTGTGCAACGAACTAACCAAGTCTACTCAATAATCATGCTCAAGGGTACTTAGATCTAACATGCTTTCATCCAAATAACTCCATGCAATATAACACAACGAGCATATTGAACCATTAATCAACATGTATAAATCATTATCCAAACACATCATAAACTAATACATGCATAAGGAACAACCTAAATATGCTTTAACAACTAAATAACAAACTAAATTAAACCATGCTTTAAATAATAAATAAACGGCCTACGAACTATAACATGCTCAAATATAAATTTGGATGAGACGAGATATGTATATCTTAAGTGGTACGTGGCGTTGTATCTCGAGTGCAGACCGCACTACCGTCCATTCGGAATCGGCTACGGAATTTACGTCCGGGTTTCCATCCAATATACCACAAAAGGGAACACATATCCCGCTCATCCAACAATCACATCATGCTTCAAACGACTCTCATGCAATAATACTTTAAAATAAATAAAATAAAAACGAAAGAAGATAAGTGAAAAGGTGCCCTCAGGTCTAACCTCTTTTGTCGTCTCAGGAAAGGGCGTTACACGTCCGTTGGAAGGGTGAATGATCCGCTACTCTTTTAGTTCACCAACTCAACGTCTTTCCTCGCTGTTTTTGCTGTTCGGGCTGCTGTTTTTTTACTCCGTTTCGCTGCTGTTTTGCTGCTACGTTTCAGGTCACTGTTTTGGTCGTTTTGTGGACTGTTCTGGGTGATTTTGGAGGCTAATTGGCTTGCGGTTTTAGGGCTTTTAGGGGGAACTTTGTGCAGTTTTTTGGTGCAGTTTTTATGTGTTTTTTGGGCTGTTTCGGGGTTAAAATTCTGGCCAAAACCGATCAGGTCAGTGGGCTGATTTGTGGCAGAAAGTGTGCAGTGCAGTGAGTGTTTTTGGGACTGTTTCAGGCGTGAATTGATGGGCTGTGTGTGGGGACTGTTTGTGCGACTTTAGGGCAATGTTTGGGGCTGTTTATGGCGTGTTTAGAGGGCTATGGAAAGGCTGAAAGATGCGGCAAAGGGCAGTGTGTTGGGGCTGGTCTACGTGAGTTGGCTGAGTGGAGCAAAGGGGAAGTTTTGGTCAATGAAGGGGTGAGTCGGTTAATGGAGCAAGGTGGCGTGAGTGGAAGGTGAGGTCAGGGGCGTGAAGGGCTTGTGTGGTCAAGGGGCTGGTCTACGTGTTGCTATTTGTGGTGTCTTTTGCGAGGGCAAGGGCAGGTGGCTTTGAGTAAGGCGTGGTTTGAGGCACCAATTGACGTGATGAACGAGGGGTTGAAGGCAATGGTGAGTGGAGTTTATGCGTGAGGCAATTTTTGGTTTGTGCGAGAGGGTTAAGGGTGAAGAGCGAGCGAGGCCTTGAGAGTCTTGGGGTTTATTTTTTTTGTTTTTGCCGTGAGTCTGCCAGCCAGCCAGTCATGGTTTGAATGTGTGGAGAGAGGTTATTTTTATAGGCAAGGGGATGGGTTTTACCTTGTTGGGGAAGGAATAGGATTTGTGAGATATTCTTTTAATTAAAATGTGATAGGGGAAATCTTTAATTAAGAGAAGTGATTTGATTTTTTCTTTTTAGTTAAGGATATGATTTATTTAAATTGGTAGGTGATTTAATTAAATTAGGAATGTGATTTATTTTAATTAGGAATGTTATTTATGGAATTTAATTTGAATATTTTAATTTGGGAAATGAATTTTAATTTGTGACATGTGTTTTATTTAATTTAATTGGATTTATTTAGTTTGTGACATGTATTTTAAATGTTTTAATTATTTAATTTGTGAGATGTGTTTTAATGGGTTTGTGTGTTTTAAAACAGAGGTCCAACAAGCAACCCGAAGCCAAACAACGAGGTTAAATCCAACAAAAATTCCATTTTCCAACTTTACCCTTCCAACGTCCGTTTCCCGCGACTTTCATGACTAAAGAGGTAGTTGCCTCCATACGAGACACATCATTGGGCTAATGTGTAAAAATGCAATGCCTACAGTCGCCCCCACTTTGATGGGACTTGTGCAGTGTGTGACAATGACAATCCTATAAAAGTACGTGCAATGCATTTTCACTTACCTGGCTCGCCACCTGCCACCTGACTTGCATGCTGCTTTGAACTGAGTTGATATGGTGGCGAGGTGCCTCGACCTCTGGGCTTTGTTCCCGAACCACCGAATGTGAACTGTGCTGATGATCCAGTGGGTCCTCGACCCTGGGACGCATCCCGGAACTGTAACTGATGTGTGGGCCCTCGACCTGGGACACATCCTAAAAGTGATGATGAATGAATTCTTGGCTTGCCAGCTGGCACCTGACTTGCCTGCTGTTTCGAACTGAGTTGATTGTGTGATGGGCACCTCAGCCCTGGGACGCATCCTGAAACTGCTAATGACAATGGGGCACCACGACCCTCAAACTGATGATGCAGTGGGTACGCATCTCGACCTTGGGCACGCATCTCGGCCCGGAACTATAACCGGCAACAGGGGCACGTATCTCGGCCCTGGGTACGAATCTCGACCCAATACCGCTGACAAGAGGGACCTCGCCCTGAATATGATGTAGTGGGTATGCATCTCGACCCTGGGCACGCATCTCGACCTGGAACTACAACCGACAACGGGGGCACGCATCTCGGCCTTGGGTACGCATCTCGACCCAATACCGCTGACAAGAGGGACCTTGCCCTGAATATGATGTACTGGGTACGCATCTCGACCCTGGGCACGCATCTCGGCCCGGAACTACAACCGACAACGGGGGCACGCATCTCGGCCCTGGGTACGCATCTCGACCCAATACCGCTGACAAGAGGGACCTCGCCCTGAATATGATGTAGTGGGTACGCATCTCGACCCTGGGCACGCATCTCGGCCCGGAACTACAACCGACAACGGGGGCACGCATCTCGGCCCTAGGTACGCATCTCGACCCAATACCGTTGACAAGAGGGACCTCGCCCTGAATATGATGCAGTGGGTACGCATCACGACCCTGGGCACGCATCTCGGCCCGGAACTACAACCGACAACGGGGGCACGCATCTCGGCCCTTGGTATGCATCTCGACCCAATACCGCTGACAAGAGGCACCTCGCCCTGAATATGATGTTGTGGGTACGCATCTCGACCCTGGGCACGCATCTCGTCCAGAACTACAACCGACAACGGGGGCACGCATCTCGGCCCTGGGCACGCATCTCGGCCTTGGGCACGCAATCTCGACCCAATACCGCTGACAATAGGGACCTCGCCCTCAAACTGATACTGATGTGGGCCTCGCCCCCAGAGTGATGTGGTGTGATGAGGTTCATTCCCGAACCGATCTCCATTCCCGAAGTGTGACTGTGATATGGTGTGATGAGGTCCATTCCCGAACCGTCACCGGATGTGGTCCATTCCCGAACCGTTGATGTGCTGTGGTGTGATGAAGTCCATTCTAGAACTGTCACCGTGTGGTAGTCCATTCCCGGAGTGCCATTCTCGGCGTACTCATTCCCGAGCTGTCCATTCCCGGACTGTCCATTGTCGGACTAAATCTCCATTCTCGGAGTGCCATTCCCGGCGTGCCATTCTCGGCGTGCTCATTCTCGAGCTGTCCATTCCCGGACTATATCTCCATTCTCGGAGTGCCATTCTCGGCAGAACTGATCTGATGTGATGCGGGCCTCGCCCCCTAGAATGCCATGCCCGGAAAAAACTGATCTGATGCTATGTGGGCCTTCCCCGCAGAATGCCATACTCGGCAGAAACTGATTTGATGCTATGTGGGCCTCGCCCCCAGAATGCTATATCTGGCAGAATTGATCTGATGTCTTCATACCCGGAGTGCCATACCCGGCAAAACTGATGCTGATAATGATGTGGGCCTCGCCCCAAACTGATGCTGATGTGGGCCTCGCCCTAAACTGATGCTGATGTGGGCCTCGGCCCTGGGATTCATTCCAAATTCTGAAGACATGGGCCTCGGCCCTGGGATTCATTCCAAATTCTAACGACGTGGGCCTCGGCCCTGGGATTCATTCTAAATTCTGATGACGTGGGCCTCGGCCCTGGGTTCATTCCCTAGATTCATTCCAAATTCTGAAGACGTGGGCCTCGGCCCTGGGATTCATTCCCGAAACTCTGACGATGTGGGCCTCGACCATGGGATTCATTCCCCAAACTGCTGATAAGGTGGGCCTCGACCCTGAGTTGATACTGATGTGGGCCTCACCCCAAACTGATACTGATGTGGGCCTCTCCCCCAGACTGATACTGATGTAGGCCTCGCCCCAAAACTGATACTGACGTGGGACTCGCCCCAAAACTGATATTGTTGTGGTCCTCGCCCTCAAACTGATACTGACATGGGCCTCGACCCTGGGATCCATCCCCAAAACTGATGATAATGTGGGCCTCGACCCTCTAGGATTTATTCTCGAAAACTACTTATAATACAGGCCTCGCCCCATGGGATTCATTCCTGAAACTTGATGATAATGTAAGCCTCGACCTTGGGATCCATTCCCGGATTCATTCCAAAACTCTGTTGATATGGGCCCCGACCCTAAGATTCATTCCCAGATTCATTCTAAATTCCGACGACGTGGGCCTCGACCCTGGGATTCATTCCCCAAACTACTGATAAGGTGGGCCTCGACCCTGAGTTGATACTGATGTGGGCTCGCCCCAAACTGATGTGGGCCTCGCCCCAAAACTGATACTGATGTGGGCCTCAACCCCGGGACTCATCCCCAAACAAATACTGATATGGGCCTCGACCCCAAACTGAAACTGATGTAGGCCTCGTCCCCATACAGACACTGATGTGTGCCTCGCCCCCAGACTGATACTGACGTGGGCCTCCCCCCAAAGCTGATACTGATATGGGCCTCAACCCTGGGACTTATCCCCAAAACTACTACTCATATGTTGCTGATTCTGGTTGGCTTATCTTTGCCGCTTTCTCTTTTTCTTCTTTGAAACCTGTGAATACAAAACGAAACAAACACAAAAAGAATGCAAAATATGTTACGTGTATGCATGCATGCATGAATGAATTTCCTATTCCATTGGATTAGGTCTTCCTGTAAGGTTTATATCTAGGTCCCAAGATCAAACAAGACATGAAATACATGTGTGAATACATCAAAAGAGGTAGCGGAATACTCACATCGATCGGTTGAGACGATTTGAGAGGCAATAAATTTATTTTCCCCTTCAATTTCGGCCAAGGCAGTGAGCAGCCCACTGCTCCAAAATTTCAGATTTGAGCTGAGAAAATGAGCTCCAAGATTGCTTCAAACGGATCCCGGCTCATGGGTGAACCTCCCTACCACCTTCGCATGTTCCGTAAGTGTGCTAGCACTTGAGTTTTTGCCACAAAAACTCACTCTTGCTTCCCCATTGCTCATGCCATTTTGGCTTCAAAAACAGTGAGCTTACTGCCCATTTGGGCGTGAGTTTTAAGAGAGAAAAGAGAGAGAAGAAAGTTGTGTAATGGTTGGTAAAGCATTTTCCAAAAATGCCTTATGTATGTTTTTCAAAGAAAAAATACTAAAAACAATTACTTAATTGATTAAATAAAACAAAAGTAAATGCTTTTCCCTCCAAACACTATTACACCTACTTACATCAACTATTCATTGTCACTTTAATAAAGTGATGTAAGTCTTTCAATCAATCAATCACAATCACTCAAAGTTGACATTATTTGACGCTTGATGTGAAGAATGATTTGACGCTTGATGTGACTTGCGTTGCCGCACTTGAATTCGAAATACGAATACGCTCGCAATCACACTCGGGCTCGCTGGTTCGCTAATTCCTATTAGCAATTTTTCCGTCGCGTCGTAATTAAATGATTACGCCTAGCGAATTCACTATTCACGTCGCTAACGAATTAATTCTAAATTAATTCGTTCGCCCGAATTAAAATCTAATTTTAATTCCGCGTCGAAATCTAATTTCATTTAATATATCGAATATATTAATTTACCGATTAATTCCAAATTAATCATTATCTCTCTCTAGACGATTTTATCCTAGATAAAAATATCTCCGTATTAATCCTAGATTAATTTTCTCTCTCTTCTATATAATCCCAGATTATTTAAGAGTGCGAGTCATACGTCATCGGTGGATTATCGGGAAGCGACCCATGAGATCCCCGGATATGTTGGCAGTAAATACGGTCGTCGGAGTATCCGAATCACGTACGTACCAAGTACTACTAACCACCGATTTACAAGACAAGGTCGGCTTCTAGCAAAGCACCAAGTCTACCCAATTCTCCGGACATATTCTTATAATAATATATAAGATCTATATCAGGCGTAGTCTACTAAGTATCGTGTATATCGGCCCAGTATCGGATAGTCACGTGCTAGGGCTGGGGCTGGATAAGTGTCTGCCCCGTCCGAAGCACATGTCGGATGTCTGGTAACTAGTCTCTATAATCGGATATACATGACCTGTCATAATATCCCGATGGCCGGCCAGCACTTAAGAGTACTAATACCTTATCATGTGCGACATCATCTCCACTATGACTGGAGTGATACTTCCGTCTTGACATCACACCCAATACTCTACGATTCCCATATACCCAAAATCGGCGTACCAGAACCGGTAAAGTCCCTGACGACCTCAATCAAAGTATATTGATTGTCGTAAGCATTAGCGGTGCAAGTCTCAGGTTAAGACAAATACACCTACCCTGATTCGGACTCCCATAGACACATAGTCATAATACCAATGGGATTCCGAGGGGTCTATCCAGAGCGAAGCTGTTTCCCGTACCATCGGTGAAACACAACCTCCTATCGCACTTGCATAAGTATCCTATACTTAAAATATGAGAACTATGCCGTTGTGCCCTCACAACGCGCACAAGTGCAATACTAGCCTATTCCGCATTATCGATGTCCAGTCTCGATAATACTCCGGCTAGGGATATTTAATGATTAATCCTTCATGGACAGATACTGTCTCATATTTTTTTCAACCCAGGAACTAATCATATAGACCTCTCTTCATTTATTTATCTATGGTGATCTAATCACAAACGATGAGAGTGCAATTCCCTTGTCACATAGTTAATTTGTACAACAACACCATGATCTGTACAAATAGTGACGCTATGGGTATATTATCCAACAATCTCCACTTGGCACATAGCCAGTCACTCAAGTGTCGTACACCCAAACTATGTAAGGTTCGCTCAAATTGCTGAGAAAAGATTTCGTCAGCGGATTTGCATGATTATCGTCTGACGCGATTTACACGATCATCACATCGCCATGATGTATGATCCGAACGAATCAGATGAATATCGAAGTATATATCTGGATCGTTGATGAGACCATTAATTCTTTAGCCTGTGCTGACGCCTAGCTCAGCCGCTAATAGAACTATATCTAATCTAATTAGATTTATTATCGATCCAAATGGCTTCTATTGCTGCCTCAGCTGCAACAATAATCCGCATTTGTTGTTTATTCGGCAACAGTTATCTTGCTCGGAATATTTCCAGCTCAGTGTTCCGTTATTCAAACTTTATAGTACCACAGTATTTAACTGTTTGGAAACTTGCAGCAGTGATCCCAGTCACTTCAAGTTCTCATTCTCCATAGTTTATGACAACATCTTTAGTTCTCTGAGATACTATAGATGTTCTTAACTTCAATCCATTGACTATCAATCGGATTGACCTGTTTATGAATCCATATGCTCAAAGCGTATGAGACACCAGGTCACGTACATTTTAAATGTACAATTTCCCAGAGAGTGTTAACAACTCCAAATCTATCCCAGTAGATCTTTATTCCTTGAATAAAGGTTGTTACTCCCAAGAATTCTACGGAGAATTTCTATGAAAGCCAAGCTTTCACCAATTGCTTTATGGGAATTTCATTGTTAGTGCGCTCCCACTAACCTCCTTATATACACGAGAATTATTTCGTTTTGAGTCAAATCATAAACCATATGATTATTTCAAAACCACAGTTCCAAGAACCTTATGCTTGCTTTAATCCAAACATGGATCGAATAACCCGCAAACCTTGTTTGTCGGTTATATAAAATCGTCAGGATGTTGTAAGCATCCTCCAAGGGTTTCCTTTTCAGGAAAGCGATTTTGATCTACAACTGACACATTTCATAAATGAAATATGCAGTTATCAACAAGCATCTTCAAAATGGATTTACCATGGCAACAGGTAAAAGGTTGAACCGTTATTACACAATGTTGATAACGATACCTTTCCGTCAAAAGCCTAGTTTTGTAAGTTGGTGTGTTGCCATCCATGTATGTCTTCCTTGAAGACGTTTATAGTACCAATAGGCACAATGCCTTGCCGACAACAACTAGTATCCAAACATAGTTGTTATACATGGATCCATTTTTGACTCATGGCACTTTGCCATAATAGGAATTGATACCTTGTATCACTACCTCATAACGTAGTCGGTTGATATACCTTCATAAGATTGACATCTTTATGAGGTGAGATCAGAAACCCATACCCCAGGTTGTTTTCTGACTCTTCCGATCTACCCGGTTCTTGTGTATTCGAAGATTAATGGTACAGATTCATCATTGATGAACTGTTTGTGTTCCTTTAAGGACTTCGTGCCTTTAATAGTATTACTCCGATTTCCATCGAGTATCACTATCCTCCCACTGACCACTGCATATCGGTATTCCTCTCAGGAAAACCGCATGGTGAGCAACAATCATATTGTTCTCATGTGAGATTTATAAGTACTATACTTATGGTCTCCCATTAGGATAACCTATGTATGACACTTATCCAATTTGGGTCATTAGTTTGGAATCATCCAAACTTTATGCCTGGCATACCCAAATTATTAGGAATGAGAAACCATGTTTCTTTCATGTTCATATCCTATATGATATCTGTCAAACAGTTTTTCATGGAACCTTATTCTAAATAAGTTTTGCACTGTTAATACATATCATGTTGAAGGAAATGATAGCTCAGAGCGACTCGTGATAAACCTTATCATGTCCAACAAAATTCGGTTTTTAGTTTGGACACACCGTCAAACTGACGTGTCTCGGGAGGAGTCCTCATCTGAAAGAATACTGTACTCTTTCATGTATATTTGAAACTTACTGCTTAAGTATTTTCCATTACGGTCTTACCGTGACGGCATAATACTATAGTCGATCTGTTATTTACTTCGTGTCGAAACTCTAACAGTTTCCCATCTGTGTTCTTCAAAACAAACACATAACCATAACGTGATGCCACATCCGTTAAGGTCACGAAATATTCATGTTCACATCTAGCCTAGCTAGATATGGGCCCACTAACTTCACCATGAATAGGGCTAACAGATCGGTGGCACTTACACTATTACCAAGTAAACAGTGTTTTAGGTACTTTACCTAACAAACTAGATTCGTAGACTTTATTTGAATAGTCAAATCAGTCCTAGTACCCACTCTTCAAAAGTGCGGATATACGAGTCTTGTTTAATCTGTCCTAGACAACAATGCCACAAATAAGTCTCTACTTGATCAAATCAATTTGAGCTATTTATTTGTTGTCATTTTATATATTTTGAGATTTTAATTATATTCAAAATATAGATTCTGTTATTCACATCTAATGTGTTTATCTCAGTATCATCTTTATATAATGAAACACTTAGTGTTCTAGAATATAAAGGTTTATCCACAATGGATTAAAACACTGATATAGATATAATGTCTCTAGTCAAACTAGTTACATTATAACAGTTCCTAATTTAAGTACACACCCAAAGGGTAGTTCCTAAACTTAGGTATCTACGGTCGAAACAGCGACTTTCGTCCCGTTTCTGATTCGCAGAGCAATCTCAGCTTGAAGTCAGTATCCTGCTCAAAGCAGATTCTGAACATCAATACATATATTTTATGTTCCACACTACGTATTTTAAAATCTAATTTCAATACTAGTAGTGAACATAACTTTGACAAACATTTTTAAAGTCAGAGCCTTGCCCTTTCTTTAATTCCTTCGTGTCTGCCATATCCAAATGGTAGTCCACTTTGGTATATGTCAATTATCCTTTTCAATATTTTAGGAACCTTAGGCCAGCCTTGGTTTTTAGAATATCTAAACGATGTGCACCTCGTGCTTCATGCCCAATTGCAAACTTTGACTTTATCTCCTCTAGAATAGTCAATTAATTCTCCAAGAATTATAAATTGCAATTTTAATACTTCTTAAATCTAAAATTAGATTTATGACAAGTTATTAAATTAAGCATTAAATTCATCATCACATAAATCTTCCAAAGATTTTATGCTCTACTTATTTTGCTTAATTTTGGGCTTAAGGTATAATAAGTTATTTTATCATCAAATAAAGTAACCTATTATTTATTCCTCAATTTGAAAATTAAAACATTTAATCCAAGATTATATTTTAATATTCAATTTTTCAATTTTATCTTGATTACAATAGTCCAACTATTTAATCAACGATTAGTGGTACTATATATTATAATGATTATAATAGTCCAACTATATAATCAAATATAATCCAATTAATTAACCTCAATTACATTGATTACTATAATCCAATTATAAAATCAACTGTAAACTGAAATTAATTAATTCAAATATATTGATTAATATAATCCAATTATATATAATCAACTATAATACAGTCCAACTGTTTATTAAACAACATTAAATATTAGTCCAACTAATACTTTTAATTTATACGACGAGGATATTTGTTTGAGCGCGTATGGCGAGTAATTGAACGAATATTGCAAATTCAATTCTTGCCTCCCACTATTTTTCGTCGAGCCTCTAACCCTCTGTCGAGTACTCGGGAAACCGTGTTTCCTAGTGGCTAGGATCCCGTTAAATATCACACAATCTTGACTTTGGCCAACAAATTGTATGATAATTAACTAGGTAGATCTCTAAGATCAATTGGATCTAATCCAACTCCTAGATCCAGTAGGTGGACATCCAAGTCCGAAACATATATCTTATATATGCCTATATATCCAATATATACCCTAACCTTTTTCCTCTGAATCAACTAGGCCTTGGCTTTGGCACAACAAACCTAGTGATCCCAGTCAGCGTGGACCCATTGACCATGGAAGCTTCGTAATCAATGTCGTTGGACAAGAAGTGGTCTTGACTTTGCCAACAAACCACAACTTGGACAAGACACCAATATGGAACAAAGCCTCGTGATTCAAACACATCTTCGACGGACAAGGGCTTGACTTTGGCCAACAACCCATGCCAATCTAGGATCTTGAGTAAGAATCATTCAATGGAAGGAAAAGACGCATGATATTTGATGAGGGCTTTTCGCGTGCAAATTGGCTACCAATTTAATTATCTTTGTTAAGGTCTCATCATCATACACCCTTAATCATGCATTCTAAATACATAATAAAGCGCATATGAAATAAAATAATAATGATATGCGGATGGATACTTAACACATTGATCCTAGATCAAATCTCTCATTTTCTCACTCAAGCTAGCACTTGTATTACTTCTACCCGTTACACTACACTTCTAAAGAAACCTCATTTACATTGAGGGGAATAGGTGAGAAGAGAATACAAAGTGAATAGAGGTGATAAGGCTGGACACGCAGGTCCAATTTAATAAATCGAATTTATTACAACAATTTCCAAAATTGCCCCACCCGACTAATATCCATCCGATATGCATTATTCATTCAACAACCACGTATTCACACAAAAGCATGCTATCAATCAATCTAATCAAATTAATTAATCTGATAATTATGTGATCATCCAATGTTCAAACAACGATTTGATTTTGGTCGAGTCAAACTCGTTTTTGCGAATAAGTACTCAAGGTACGAATTCATGAATTAAATTAAACTACAACATTAAATCAAATTTAATATGTATTTAATACTAATTCACTATTCAATTCCAAATTAAATACTACACTTTATTTAATAAGCCTTTTCGACTTAAATTCCAAATTTAATCGTGTTGGGTCTCAAAGCCCGATTACGTCCAACGTCAATTCAATTCAAGTCTAATGGGCTTTAATTAATTTCTTTAAGGCGTGGGCTTCGGCAACCAAAGCCCAATCAAGGAGTAACCCCATAAGCCCAGAAATCAATTTAGGCCCATTAGGCCCAATCAAACTTTAAAGGTTTATTAAGTCACATTTGGGCTTTATGGTAGTGGCTTTGGGCCCAATTGGATCCAATCCATTTGGCCTAAACCCAACTTGATAAAATCAAGCCCAATAAGCCCAATTGCAACTTAAGAAGCCCAAATCCAATTTAAGGCCCAAATAATTAAATTACATGAATCCAATTCCGCAATTTAATTACCTAAAGTGCATTACATGATTAATCAACTAAATCAATATTTCTAAAACACAAATTAGTCCAATTAATCATGCTATCATCATCATCATATGTCCAACACATAAATGAAAAAATCAAACCCATTACATGCTTTAAAGCTCTCGGTCAAAGGAGGGATTTTGTGTCCGATTTGGTTTCAATCCAATCAAACCCACAATCGACATTAAATCAACATCCTAATGATTTCATACACATCCAATGTTCAAAAATCAAAAATCCAAGACTTAAAGGGCATATGGAATTCGGCCAACATTACATTTTGGGGATTTATGTTCAATTCAAAATTCAATCTAATTGACTTCAAATTAACATCATCATTCATCATTATAACTCATCCAATGAATCAAAATGGAAAAATTCCATGGATTCCAAATTATACATACATTCGGCCAACACTCCAAATTTGGGGAAAATTGTTCCAAACACATTTTCTTGAAATTGATCAAATCAATCTTCAATACAACATATATTAAGCATGCTTAATCATCCAATTTCACAAAATCATGCTCAAATACAAAATGCCCAATTTTAAGCTCTACATTTTCATGCTTGAACCTATAGCTCTTGATGCCATTGTAAGGTTTATATCTAGGTCCCAAGATCAAACAAGACATGAAATACATGTGTGAATACATCAAAGGAGGTAGCGGAATACTCACATCGATCGGTTGAGACGATTTGAGAGGCAATAAAATTATTTTCCCCTTCAATTTCGGCCAAGGCAGTGAGCAGCCCACTGCTCCAAAATTTCAGATTTGAGCTGAGAAAATGAGCTCCAGATTGCGTCAAACGGATCCCGGCTCATGGGTGAACCTCCCTACCACCTTCGCATGTTCCGTAAGTGTGCTAGCACTTGAGTTTTTGCCACAAAAACTCACTCTTGCTTCCCCATTGCTCACGCCATTTTGGCTTCAAAAACAGTGAGCTTACTGCCCATTTGGGAGTGAGTTTTTAGAGAGAAAAGAAGAGAAGAAATTGTGTAATGGTTGGTAAGCATTTTCCAAAAATGCCTTTATGTATTTTCAAAGAAAAAATACTAAAAACAATTACTTAATTGATTAAATAAAACCAAAAGTAAATGCTTTTCCCTCCAAACACTATTACACCTACTTACATCAACTATTCATTGTCACTTTAATAAAGTGATGTAAGTCTTTCAATCAATCAATCACATCACTCAAAGTGACATTTGATTTGACGCTTGATGTGACGAATGATTTGACGCTTGATGTGACTTGCGTTGCCGCACTTGAATTCGAAATACGAATGCGCTCGCAATCACACTCGGCTCGGGTTCGCTAATTCCTAATTAGCGATTTTTCCGTCGCGTCGTAATTAAATGATTACGCCTAGCGAATTCACTATTCACTTCGCTAACGAATTAATTCTAAATTAATTCGTTCGCCCGAATTAAAATCTAATTTTAATTCCGCGTCGAAATCTAATTTCATTTAATATATCGAATATATTAATTTACCGATTAATTCCAAATTAATCATTATCTCTCTCTAGACGATATTTTATCCTAGATAAAATATCTCCGTAATTAATCCTAGATTAATTTTCTCTCTCTTCTATATAATCCCAGATTATTTAAGAGTGCGAGTCATACGTCATCGGTGGATTATCGGGAAGCGACCCATGAGATCCCCGGATATGTTGGCAGTAAATACGGTCGTCGGAGTATCCGAATCACGTACGTACCAAGTACTACGTTCTACCGATTTACGAGACAGGTCGGCTTCTAGCAAAGCACCAAGTCTACCCAATTCTCCGGACATATTCTTATAAGATAAATAAGATCTATATCAGGCGTAGTCTACTAAGTATTGTGTATATCGGCCCAGTATCGGATAGTCACGTGCTAGGGCTGGGGCTGGATAAGTGTCTGCCCCGTCCGAAGCACATGTCGGATGTCTGGTAACTAGTCTCTATAATCGGATATACATGACCTTGTCATAATATCCCGATGGCCGGCCAGCACTTAAGAGTACTAATACCTTATCCTGCGTGACATCATCTCCACTATGACTGGAGTGATACTTCCGTCTTGACATCACACCCAATACTCTACGATTCTCAATATACCCAAAAGCGGCGTACCAGAACCGGTTAAAGTCCCTGACTACCTCAATCAAAGTATATTGATTGTCGTAAGCATTAGCGGTGCAAGTCTCGGTTAAGACCAAATTCACCTACCCTGATGTCGGACTCCCATAACACATAGTCATAATACCAATGGGATTCCGAGGGGTCTATCCAGAGCGAAGCTGTTTCCCGTACCATCGGTGAAACACAACCTCCTATCGCACTTGCATAAGTATCCTATACTTAAATATATGAGAACTATGCCGTTGTGCCCTCACAACGCGCACAAGTGCAATACTAGCCTATTCCACATTATCGATGTCCAGTCTCGATAATACTCCGGCTAGGGATATTTAATGATTAATCCTTCGTGGACTGATATTGTCTCATATCATTCTCAATCCAGGAACTAATCATATGGACTTCTCTTCATTTATATATCTATGGTGATCTAATCACAAACGATGAGAGTGCAATTCCCTTGTCACATAGTTAATTTGCACAACAACACAATGATCTGTACAAATAGTGACGCTATGGGTCATATTATCCAACACTTCCGTCAGTTCTCTAGGTGATTGCTCAGTCTTCTCTCTGGTCTCATGACTCAATATCTTGTTATGTCCCTGATTCACGATGTAGTATACTAGTCCCCCCTAGTCTTGGTTTAGCTTTCTACTCTCCACTGTTTGTACTTGGTCAAGATGAACCACATGGTGGGGCTTCCATATCATCATACTATATTACATGCTACGAATAGTCCCAATAGCTACACATATTATCGTCCTCAAAGAATGCCCAGTATTGAAACCAGAGACCTTCAAAACATTCAATGCAACTCAAATCCAAGTCTTTGAATAAATGATCTAAGCCAGACTCAAGGTGTGTGTGTGCAAAGGTTCCTTCGCAGATTCAACCTTAAGTAAGCTAACTCAATGATTTCGTTTCAAAAATCGAGATCAATGGGTCAAACCAACCTAGATGTCTCAATTATGCCTGCAGTTGCTTTTCTGTGCTCAATGTGGTATGGTTTTCTTTCTCTTTTGTCTATTTCTTTTCTCTTTTCATTTTGAACTTCATTTTTTTTTCTTTTTTTTTCATTTTTTTTTCAACACACCTACCCTTTAAGGAAGCATTTCTCCTCATGGTGGTCCTAATACTCGCCCATGGGTAGCTTCACACGCTTATCGGTTATAGGTGGTTCAATTATTTTCTTCAGAGACTTTTCATTCATTTTCAACCATACCACACATCATAACATAAGCAAATCAAGATAGACATCTAAGCAAACGGTCATTCACCGACCTATAATTTCTTCAACTAGTCACCTTGCCAGTTACTCAGGTTTTAACTGCTAAGAACCTATAGTGGAGTGTTTACGAGTCTGACATAGATCAATCACTCAAAGTATCAGATAAAAGCACATCAAAAGTTTATCGTTTCTAAGATTTCCCAAACGATTTCATCATTGGACTTATGCCTAACTATTAGGACTACGAACACAATTTTTTTTTTTTCTCTTTTTTCTTCTTTTTTTTTCTTTTGTTTTTCTTTTTTCTTTTTTTTTCTTTTTCTCTTTTTTTTTTTTTTTTTTTTTTTTTGAAGGCCCCCTCATTGGTCTTTCTATCCTTACCGTGAGGTTTTCTGTTCCTCAGTTTCCTTTTCCCCGATATCTATGTTTTCTAAACTCTTCTTGACAAGTCTTCATTTATCCCTAACCCAACGGATATCTATGATGGCTTTTAAGACACGAGGGTTAACATGATGCATGTATGCATGAGATGCATGTGATGTATGAGACACAATATGCATGGGGTTATCAAAAGCATAAAGGGTGGCTCATATATGTCATACAACTATGGTTCACATGTGGGTTTACAGGAGTGTGGACAAAGGCTCTCGTTTGACGAAGGATTACCCACAACTAGGACTCCCCACTCAAGGGTTCAAGCGACCAAGTGAGTGCACCTTTTTTATACCTTACGGTACGTGCCAACGAGTTACGGTGTGTGACTAACTGTCGAATGGATTTCCCATTGTAGATTCCCCAGAGGGAGGGTGGAGCGAGGCTCTCTTAAGTACCCAAGCCCCTTAGGCTCTTATCGCTTGTGTCAGGAATAAACAACGAGTCCTCCAAACTAGTCCTGTCACAACGAGCTACAAGTGATGATTTATCTAGGTGCCTTCACAGCTTTTCCCCGAAGGTTAGTGAGTGAAGGAAGACACCCAACCATCACCTAGCTTCAACAAAGCCTTTGATTAACTCCCTCAACCCACTATAGAAATGGTCAACAAATGCACAAATTATACACATCACAAGACATGATTTCGAGGACGATTCAAAATATCCCCAGTGGAGTCGCCAGACTGTAGACAACAGAACCTGGGCGACGCTATTCTAGGCTCGCGGCCTAGCAAGGAAGTACGAAATAACATGGAGTCGCCACCCGGTGTGAACCGGGATAAAGATTTAAGGCCGCACTCACCCCTCGCAAGGGAAGACCTCAAACCGTTGGGTTCGGAATGATCCCTTACTTATGTCACTTGTGATGATATAATTTGTGCAACGAACTAACCAAGTCTACTCAATAATCATGCTCAAGGGTACTTAGATCTAACATGTTTTCATCCAAATAACTCCATGTAATGTAACACAACGAGCATATTGAACCATTAAATCAACATGTATAAATCATTATCCAAACACATCATAAACTAATAACATGCATAAGGAACAACCTAAATATGCTTTAACAACTAAATAACAAACTAAATTAAACCATGCTTTAAATAATAAATAAACGGCCTACGAACTATAACATGCTCAAATATAAATTTGGATGAGAGGATATATGTATATCTTAAGTGGTACGTGGCATTGTATCCCGAGTGCAGACCGCACTACCGTCCATTCAGAATCGGCTATGGAATTTACGTCCGGGTTTCCATCCAATATACCACAAAAAGGAACACATATCCCGCTCATCCAACAATCACATCATGCTTCAAACGACTCTCATGCAATAATATTTTAAAATAAATAAAATAAAAACGAAAGAAGATAAGTGAAAATGTGCCCTCAGGTCTAACCTCTTTTGTCGTCTCAGGAAAGGGCGTTACACGTCTGTTGGAAGGGTGAATGATCCGCTACTCTTTTAGTTCACCAACTCAACGTCTTTCCTCACTGTTTTTCTGTTCGGGCTGCTGTTTTTACTCCATTTCACTGCTGTTTTGCTGCTACGTTTCAGGTCACTGTTTTGGTCGTTTTGTGGACTGTTTTGGGTGATTTTGGAGGCTAATTGGCTTGCGGTTTTAAGGGCTTTTAGGGGGAACTTTGTGCATTTTTTTGGTGCAGTTTTTATGTGTTTTTGGGGCTGTTTCGGGGTTAAAATTCTGGCCAAACCGATCAGGTCAGTGGGCTGATTTGTGGCAGAAAGTGTGCAGTGCAGTGAGTGTTTTTGGGACTGTTTCAGGCGTGAATTGATGGGCTGTGTGTGGGGACTGTTTGTGCGACTTTAGGGCAATGTTTGGGGCTGTTTATGGCGTGTTTAGAGGGCTATGGAAAGGCTGAAAGATGCGGCAAAGGGCAGTGTGTTGGGGCTGGTCTATGTGAGTTGGCTGAGTGGAGCAAAGGGGAAGTTTTGGTCAATGAAGGGGTGAGTCGGTTAATGGAGCAAGGTGGCGTGAGTGGAAGGTGAGGTCAGGGGCGTAAAGGGCTTGTGTCGTCAAGGGGCTGGTCTACGTGTTGCTATTTGTGGTGTCTTTTGCGAGTGGCAAGGGCAGGTGGCTTTGAGTAAGGCGTGGTTTGAGGCACCAATTGGCGTGATGAACGAGGGGTTTGAAGGCAATTGGTGAGTGGAGTTTATGCGTGAGGCAATTTTTGGTTTGTGCGAGAGGGTTAAGGGTGAAGAGCGAGGGAAGCCTTGAGAGTCTTGGGGTTTATTTTTTTTGTTTTTGTCGTGAGTCTGCCAGCCAGCCAGTCAGGGTTTGAATGTGTGGAGAGAGGTTATTTTTATAGGCAAGGGGATGGGTTTTACCTTGTTGGGGAAGGAATAGGATTTATGAGATATTCTTTTAATTAAAATGTGATAGGGGAAATCTTTAATTAAGGGAAGTGATTTGATTTTTTCTTTTTAGTTAAGGATATGATTTATTTAAATTGGTAGGTGATTTAATTAAATTAGGAATGTGATTTATTTTAATTAGGAATGTTATTTATGGAATTTAATTTGAATATTTTAATTTGGGAAATGAATTTTAATTTGTGACATGTGTTTTATTTAATTTAATTGGATTTATTTAGTTTGTGACATGTATTTTAAATGTTTTAATTATGTAATTTATGAGATGTGTTTTAATGGGTTTGGTGTGTTTTAAAACCGAGGTCCAACAAGCAACTAGAAGCCAAACAACGAGGTTAAATCCAACAAAAATTCCATTTTCCAACTTTACCCTTCCAACGTCCGTTTCCCGCGACTTTCATAACTAAAGAGGTAGTTGCCTCCATACGAGATTCATCATTGGGCTAATGTGTAAAAATGCAATGCCTACAGCTAGGCTACAGCGCAGACTAAAGAATTAATGGTCTCATCAACGATCCAGATATATACTTCGACTATTCATCTGATTCGTTCGGATCATACATCGTGGCGATGTGATGATCGAATAAATTGCATCAGACGATAATCATATAAATCCGCTGACGAAAGCCTTTCCTCAGCAGTTTAAGCGAACCGTACATAGTTCGGGTGTAAGACACTCGAGTGACTGGTTATAGGCCAAATGGGAGATTGTTGGACAATTATGACCCATAGCGTCACTATTTGTACAGATCATGGTGTTGTTGTACAAATTAACTATGTGACAATGAGATTGCACTCTTATCATTTGTGATTAGATCACCTAGATGTATAAATGATATGAGGTCCTTATGATTAGTTCCTGGATTGAGATGATATGAGACAGTATCAGTCCACGAAGGATTAATCATTAAATATCCCTAGTCGTAGTATTATCGAGACTGGACATCGATAATGCGGAATAGACTAGTATTACACTTCTGCGTGTTATGTGAGATCATAACGGCATAGTTCTCATATATTTGGGTATAGGATACTCATGCAAGTGTAATAGGAGGTTGTGTTTTACCGATGGTACGGAAAATAGCTTCGCTCTGGATAGACCCCTCGGAATTCCATTGGTAGCATGACTATGTGTCTATGGAAGTCCGAAATCAGGGTAGGTGTATTTGGTCTTAACCTGAGACTTGCACCGCTAATACTTGCGACAATTGGTATGCTTTAGTTTTTGTCGTCCAGGGCTTTAACCGGTTCTGTGTACGCCTCTGCTAGGTATATTGAGAATCGTAGTGTATTGGGTGTGATGTCAAGACAGAAGTATCACTCCAGTCATAGTGGAGATGATGTCACGTAGGATACGGTACTAGTGCTCTTAAGTACTGCAGTCATCGGGATATTATGACTAGGTCGTGTATATCCGATAATAGAGACTAGTTACCAGACATCCGACATGTGCTTTGTACGGGGCAGACACATTCCAGCCCCAGGCCTAGCACGTGACAATCTGATACTGGATCGCAATACGCAATACTATGTATACTACGCCTGACATAGATTATATATTCCAGTAAGAATATTTCTGGAGAATTGGGTAGGCATGGTGCTTTGCTAGAAGCCAACCATGTCTTGTAAATCGGTAAGCACGTGGTACGAGGTACGCACGTATTCGGATAATCCGATGACCGTATTTACTGCCAACATATCCAGGGATCTCTTGGGTCGCTTCCCAAAGATTCACCGATGACAGTTGATTTAATTTGAATTAATCTGTTATTAATTAAGAGAGAAAATTAATCTGGGATTAATTGAGGAATTATTTAATCTGGGATTAAATGTGTTCGGAAAAGAGAGAACTCGATTAATTTGGAATTAATCGGTAAAATAAATTTAATAGTAAAATTTGATTTATCTATTTAATTTATTCGTATGGGCTAAAGTTAATATATCGGATATATTAATATGAATTGGATTTCGTTACGAAATTAAAGTCGGACTTTAATACGAATGAACGAATTAATTTAGAATTAATTCATAAACGACATTCGTAATATATTTGTGAGGCATCGTTATTTAATTAAATTAGATTTAATTATTTAGCGACGAAAGTTCGTTTAATCGGATTAAACGGAACTGAGCCGCGGCAAATGTTCGTAGAGACATTTTGAGTTTTGAATTCAAAATGGTGGGGCCCACTTCACACATGTCACACATGTGAAGTGGTGGTTGGAAAATGGTTGGCATTTATGCCAAAACCACTTACTTTCCAACCACTTGGTTTAGGTGAAACCAAATTACCCCAACTACATGGTTTTGGGTAAAAGGGTAAAACCCTTTAACAAAACCAAAAAGGCCTTCTCTCTCTCTTCACTCTACACACTTGTAACACATTTTGGAAAATGAAGAACCCTAATACTCTCACCATGGGCGTGAACTAGGCTTCCCCCTATCTTTGATTTTGTGGCAAAATCAACAAAGCTAGCACTTGGAGAAATCAACTAAGGTGATAGGGAAACTACTTCAAGAGTTGGAATCATCACTTAAAGCTTGGATCTTGGAGATCTCTTCTCAAAATTTTAAAGCTCAAATCCGTTCATTGTAAGTATATTCTGCAACGTATTTTGAATTTATGAACACCTTTACATGCTTATTAGATCATTGGATCTATATGGGAGTTGACAAAACACAGTTTCTGGATTAAGAAATCGTAAAATAATAAAGAATAACAACTATCAATTTTATTAAACGTTAAAATATACTTTAAGAATCAACAGCATAAACATAAAAATTCAAATACAAGAGTTCATCATCAGCTTTGCCTAGCAGATTAGCTCTCCATGGAAGAAAGAGATGTAGCCTTCATAGATCGGAGAGACATCATAGTTAAGTTCTTCGTTCTTCGTTATTCTCTCTTGATTTTGTGTTTTTGGTTCTTTGATATGTGTTTTTCTCTTGTTTTCTCCTCTTTTCTCCCCCTATAGTGACATGATCCAGGCCGACAACAAACCAAAGGACGCATTACAAGTACTAGAAGGGCCAATTACGAGGCAGAGGACCAAAAGACTCAGAGAAGCAATGGCGGGATTAGTTCAGAGTTTTATGGCTGACTACAACAAACAAATAGAGATGCATGTGGGCTTCGATGGAAAGGGCCCAAAACCATTTCACTTGGCCCAAATCAGTTTAGAATAAAGCTTCCTAGGCATTTGAAGACTTAAAGACTTGATATTTGTGTAATTTTGCTTTTAGGGGCATTGTTGTCTTTATGCCTTTAGGGTTTCTTTTGTATCACTATTTAAGCTTTCTTTCTTTTTCATTTGGGCAACAACCAACGAAATTTATAAAAAACTAAAAAGCTTAAAGCTTTGGCTATGGCCGAATTCTTGTAAGGGAGGGATTCCTCTTTTCAAGTTTGAATCGACTTATCTAAGTTTTGGCAAACTTAATGGCGTCTCCATTGCTAGCAAAACACTACAAGGATTCATCTTAAAGGTTCTCAAGGGCAAGTTCTTTGTGGGTCTTCTTTGTGGCCTTGGAAGGGTTTTGTTTCTACAAAATCATATTCGCGGTTCTTGGGGTTCTGTCCGTTGCTTGGGGTTTGCTTGGATTTCGAATCCAAGTGGGTTTCTTGTCATATAGGGTTTTGGACGAAGTTGGGTTTATATAGAGTGGCCATGGATGTCTGATTTGCATAAAAACGCACTGAACACTAAACCCAGGAATACGTGGCCAGTTTTCTGGTTTCTTCGATTCTGCGATTCAGCTCTTCCCGCGTGTTTCTGATGCGTCCGTAAGGTCCCAAAATATGTTTAATTGATCCAATCTTCATGTTCCATTACTTCCTAATAATAAAACATAAAATAAACTATAATTAAGATTAAGTACATGATAATTAAGCTGAGTTATTGATGTTCAAAGTACACTTTCATGCACTTATCACAACCCCAACTAGCTTATTGCTAGTCCCTAGCAATTCAAGCGTAAAATAAAATAAGAACTAATTAAATACAACTATCTAAGCCACTTTCGTAGGGATCATGATTGCATTTAATGTATGCAACAAGCCTTTAAACCCTTAGGTGTCCCTAGTGGATGAGTTATAGTCTCGTGAGGGCTTACAGCGACGACACCCACAAACATCATTCAAAACACATGCAATCATGCAAAATGAAATTGTCCCAATAGTCACACATATTACTGTCCTCAAACAAAAAAAACCTAGTAATGGAATCAGAGAACCTTCAAAGTACTCTATGCAACTCAAATCCAAGTCCTTGAATAAATCATCTAAGTCAGACTCACAGTGCGTGTGTGTGTAAAGGTTTATTCACAGCTTGATTTCTAGGTAAGCCAACTTAATGATTTCGTTTAAAAATTGGGGTCTGATGGGTCAAACAAACCTAGAATCTCAAATGTGCTCCGTAATTGCCTTTCTATGCTCAGCATGGTATGATTTTTTTTCTTTTCTTGTCTCTTTCTTTTCTTTTCAACTTTTTTTCTTCTTCTTTTTTTTTTCAACACACCTACCCTTTAAGGTAGCATTTCTCCTCATTGTGGTCCTGATACTCGCCCATGGGTAGCTTCACGCTTATCGGTTATAGGTGGTTTAATTTCTTTCTTTCAAGACTTTCTCTTTTTTATTTTTAACCATACCATACATAATAACACTAGCAAATCAGGATATACATCTAAGCAAACGGTCATTCATCGACATGAAATTTCTTCACCTAGTCACTTTGCCAACTACCTAGGTTTTCACTGCTAAAACCCTATAATTAAGTGCTTACGAGTCTAACTTAGATCAATTACTCAAAGCATCAGATAAAAGTACAATAAATAACTTATTGTTTCTAAGATTTCATCATAAAATAAACAATATTCATCATTGGACTTATGTTTTACTATTAAGGACTAAAAATAGAAAAACAATTTTTTGTTCTTTATAACATGTATTATCATGCGCATGCATACACCCCCACACTTAAAACTTGCATTGTCCTCAATGTAAGACAAATATAAAGACATAGGATTAAGGAAAAACACTACCAAGCAAGGAGTTGATCAGGTTCCAGCTGGTAAGATTTGGGTTGTGTGACTGTGTAGGTTGCGTTAACACCTACATAAATACTCATGCATATAATAAACATGCAATTAGAACACAATAAAAATAATACTATAGTAAATAAAATATATAAAATAGAAATAAATAAAAATAAATAGATAAAATAAATGCAGATGCAAGGGTTGCCTCCCCGCTAGCGCTATGTTTAACGTCTTCGGCCAGCCGTAACCACTCAGATTGTCATGGTGGCTTCCATCTAGCGAACTAATGAAGGTATAAGAGAGAATTTTTGTCTAGCTGCGGTAGTGTATCCATTGATCCCCATGGTCTGGTGGCTGAAAGTTGGTATTGCACATAAGGAAATGTTGGCTCAATCTTCTTTTTAATCTCCCAGGTATCATCTTTAATTGAGCCCCAATTTTCTTTTTCCTCTTTTTTCGATTCTTTGAGGTCACTTTCAATTCGGGATGATTTGATTCATAGTGTAAAGAAGCTTTTTCCGGTAGGACTATTTCTAGCATGTATGAGTAATGACACTCATCATCACCTTGTGGTTGTTTCTCGACATGAAAAATGTTAAGTGCTTGAGGGAAAGGTACTCTAACTGGGAAATGTGGTACTTTTTCTTCCTGAGATGTGTTTGTACTATTATCCTTAGGGTCTTTTATAGTGTTGGAAGTGTTCTGCATGTCTACTTCCTTACCACTCCTAGTGAACATAGCATTGACACCTTTTATTTGGATGTCTCATGATCAGCCTGTGCCATGTGTTGCCCTTATGGATTTGGTTGAGCCTGAGATGAAAATTTTCCTTGTTCATACACACTCAGGACATTAGTTAACTTAGAGATCTGACTCTTAATCTCCCTAGTATCTTCAGCTACATGAGCTATTAGTGACTCAAACCTTTGGTTGGTTTTGTTCTAGGCTTCCACAGTTTCCTTCTGGGCCTTCACAAATGCTTGCACAGTATCCTTCAAAGAATTCTTAGGAACAGTAGGTGTGTGATACTAAGGAGCACTGTAATCTCTCGGTGGTGGTGCTTGAATAGGCTGATGAAACTCCTGTCTCCAACTAAGATTGGGATGGTTCCACCAACTAGGGTTATAGGTATCTTGATATGGTGTATAAGGCTTCTGGTACATCCCTAATGCATTGCATTGTTCTTCATATATCCCTTTCATCTCACCATATACTTGGGGTTCTAGGTGGGCGACTGAATGCATGGTCTTGCTATCTCTGGCTTGTAAGACTCCTACATGTCTAGTTAATAGCTCAACATGTGCCCTAAGACAATCTTCTTCCCTATAATGGTGTATGGCTCTACTAGAAGGAGTAGGGTATGTCATATCAGTGCTATCTATGGCATTAGGTCCAGTCCAAGTATGAGATTTTTCAGCTAGGTCATCTAAGTACTCGAATGCCTCATTAGGGTCTTTCCGTATAAACTCACCATTACATATAGTCTCAACAAACTGGCGCTCTCTAAGGGTAAGACAATCATAAAAATAACTTACTAATCGCCAACTCTCATATTCATGGTGAGGGCAACTAGCTAACATCTCCTTATACCTCTCCCATGTTTGATAAAAGGGTTTCACTGTCTCATTGGGAGAAGGTGGAGATTTGTCTTTTCAAGGCATTTGTCTTATGGTGTGAGAAGTATTTGTTAAAGAATGAATGTGTCATCTCGCCCCATGATCCTATTGACCGAGGTCTTAGAGAATACAACCAGCTTTTAGCTCTATCCTTAAGGGCAAAGGGGAAGAACTTAACTCTAATTGTGTCAGTGGTTCCAAGCCGGTCATGGAAGGTTTGCTTCTACCTCTTCAAACCTCTGATGTGCACATAAGGATTTTCGCTCTCTAAACCGTGAAAAGTTGGGAGATACTGTATCATCATAGGTTTAAAATCTATGTGTGGTGCATTAGGAGGAAACATTATGTACGAAGGTGTAGCTGTGCGAGTTGGGTGGAGGTACTCTTCAAGAGTCCTCATGGGTGGTCTCTCGTATTCACTCATATATTGTGCGCTAGAGGCGGATGGTGTGGAAAAAAGATTTTCAAATATGTGTTCGGAATCTGAACTTGAATCTTCCTATTCTATTCTAGCAAATCTACCCAACTGATCCCTAAGTCTAGGCATGCAATTAAACTCAAGTAAAATAAGAAACAAAAATAAACAAAAATAAATTAATAAATAAAAAGAGTAAACTAAAATTAAAATAAACTAAATAAGCAAATAATAATAAAAAAAATAAAAATTATAACTAAAAATAATAAAAAAAAAAAGATGGAACGAAGTTACCGCTTCGTGTTTGACCAAGCAAACATGCTCCTGTTGTTTGTAAACCGTCTCCCCGGCAACGGCGCCAAATTTTGATTACGCCCAAAAAGTACTTGCGGCTATCGCAGTATAGTTGGGGTGTTGATTCCTCATAGAGATGATTACAAAGAACTGGTTTACTTAAACAAAGACGTTAGTAGTAACTTATTGAAAAGATAATGGTTGAATTGATAATTTAAAGTAAAGATTAATAAAAACAATTAAAAGATATCAATGGAGAGAGGCAGCAAAGCATCGGGAATTCTTCTTATATCAAACTCCTATATTCAGTTATTGATTCTTTTCATTACGCAATTGAAGGTTTCACATCCCAAACCAACAATTGGAAGATATTCAATTCTATACCTATTAAATTCTAAGGTAATCAATGATTATTTTCTCTATGTTAACATCACACAAAAGTTATCATTACGAGCTATCTAACGTCGACAATATACCCTCAGGCAATACTGTAGCAGAAGACAAACACATAAAACAACTTTACCAGTCACAACTGACTTCACAAATCACACATAGAAGAAGCATGTCTGGATCTATATGGGAGTTAACAAAACACAGTTTCTGGATTAAGAAATCGTAAAATAATAAATAATAACAACCATCAAGTGTATTAAATGTTAAAAGATATTTTAAGAATGAACAGCATAAACATAGAAATTCAAATACAAGAGTTCATCCTTAGCTTTTCCTAGGAGATTAGCTCTCCATGGAAGAAATAGATGTAGCCTTGATAGATAAGAGAGACGTCATGGTTTCCTTGAAGTTCTTTGTTCTCCACTCTTTATTTTGTGTGTGTGGCTCTTTGATGTCTGTTTTTCTCTTGTTTCTCCCTTGTTTTGTCCTCTTTTCTCCCCCTTTAGGGTTTTGGACGAAGTTGGGTTTATATAGAGCGGCCCTGGAGGCCTGATTTGTGTAAGAACGCACCGAACTGTGGAATACATATGCGCGTCGCGTCACGTGGCCAGTTTTGTGGTTTCTCTGATTCTGCGATTCAGCTCTTCCCGCGTGCTTCCGATGCGTCTGTAAGGTCCCGAAACATGTGTAATTGATCCAATCTTCATGTTCCATTGCTTCCTAATAATAAAACATAAAATAAACTATAATTAAGATTAAGTACATGATAATTAAGCCGATTTAGCGATGTTTAAAGTACACTTTCATGCACTTATCAGTTTACATATTCTCCATAACTTAGTGCAATCTCAACCTTTACTTTGGAAGGAATCAAATGAATGCCAAATGTTTTGTCTATCTTGTGTCAGCATAAATCTTTTCTAGGTTGGCAACGTAATTCTAAGTGCATGTTTTGGTACGCAATATTTTACAAACGATCAAGAAGGTAAACTCTTAAATGTGTTGAAAGAACATAAACTGGTAATTAGATGGACTTTAAAAGACATAAAATGTATTAATCCATTAATATACACACACCAAATATATTTAGAAGATAATGCTAGGACATATCGTCAACCCCAAAGAAGATTAAACCCTCACAGGAAAGTAGTAAAAATAGAGGTCCTTACACTTCTTGATGTAGGCATTATCTATCCTATCTCTGATAGTAAGTGGGTAAGGCCTACACAGGTTGTACCCATGAAGACTGGAATTACTGTTGTAAAAAAATGATAAAGGAGAATTAATCTCAACTCGCATTTCATCTAGTTGGCGTATGTGCATTGATTATAGAAAACTAAATGACACAACTAGAAAATATCATTTTCCTTTACCATTTCTTGATCAATTTTTGGAAAAAGTAGATGGACATCCATACTATTGTTTTCTGGATGGTTACTCGGTTTATTATCAAATTCCAATTGATTTAGAAGACCAGGAAAAGACCACATTCACATGTCCCTTTGGAACATTTGCATTTAGGAAAATGCCTTTTGGACTTTGTAATTCACCTGCAACATTCCAACGATGCATGTTAAGTATATTTAGTGACATGGTTGAACACTGTTTAGAGGTCTTTATGGATGATATAACTATTTTTGGGAATTAATTTGATAATTTCTTGAATAATTTGGAAAATATTTTGAAAAGATGTGAAGAAAAAAGACTTCTGTTAAACTGGGAAAAATACCATTTCATGACTAATTCGGGAATTATTTTGGGACACGTTGTGTAATCTAAAGGTATTGAGGTTGACAAGGCAAAAATAGAGGTAATTTCTAAATTACCATCACAAAAAACAGTCAGGGAAATTCGTTCTTTTTAGGACATGCATAAATTTATAGGAGGTTCATAAAAACTTTAGTACCATATCCAGACCCTTATGTAACCTCCTATTAAAAGATACAACATTTGAATGGACAGAAGAATGTCAAAAATCATTCGAAACAATTATCAGTCTTTTGACTTCTGCTCCTATTATGCAATCCCCTCATTGGTCCTTGCCTTTTGAGCTAATGTGTGATGCTAGTGATTATGCAGTTGGTGTAGTGTTAGGACAGAGAAATGAAGGTAAACCGCATGTAATATATTATGCAAGTAGAACTTTAAATAGTGCACAAATGAATTACACTACCACATAAAAAGAACTACTTGCTGTAATATTTGCATTGGATAAATTTCGATCATATTTAATCGGTTATTCAACCATTGTTTACTCTGATCATGTTGTTGTTAGATATTTGATGTCTAAACAAGATGCCAAGCCAAGATTAATACGGTGGATTTTGTTACTTCCAGAATTCAATCTTACAATCAAAGACAAGAAATGGGCAGAAAACGTGGTTGCAGATCACTTATCGAGACTCAAAAACGAGTCACTAATTGATACAATTCCCATCAATGATTCATTTCCCAATGAATTTTTATTCTCTGTAAACATAATGCCTTGGTATGCTAATATTGTCAATTTTCTTGCAACAGGAAATATACCTCCAGATTGGAGCCAACAAGATAGGAAGAAATTTTTGACCGAAGTCAAAAGATTCTACTGGGATAATCCATATTTGTTTAAATGTTGCCCTGATCAAATTTTCAGATGATGCATACTGGATAGTGAGATAAGTGGTGTTATTCAGTTTTGTCATTCAGAAGCATGTGGAGGTCATTTTTCATCTAAGAAAACCGCTGAAAAAATCTTGCAGTGTGGATTTTATTGGCCCACCATTTTTAAAGATACACACATTTTCTGCAAAACTTACGAAAACTGTCAAAAGTTGGGATCCATTTCAAAAAGAAACATGATGCCTTTAAATCTCATCCTTGTCGTCGAAATCTTTGATTGTTGGGGGATAGATTTCATGGGCCCATTTCCACCATCATTTGGATTTTTATATATTTTAGTTGCAGTCGATTATGTCTCAAAATGGGTCGAGTCAATTCCTTGTCGGAATAATGATCACACAACTGTGATCAAATTTTTAAAAGAAAACATGTTGAGTCGATTTGGAATCCCTCTGGTCATCATAAGTGATGGAGGTAAATACTTTTGTAACAGACCATTTGTTGGGTTTACTAGGTCAAACCAAGATCATATTAAGCATAAAATGGTGTGAATAAACAAAGTAAGATAGCGGAAAATACTCACTTTGATCGGCTAAGTGGATGTGTGGACAACAAAAATTTGCCTCCATGGAAGTTGCTCCAGGCTTCTCTTTTGATGTATGTTGAGCTTCCAAGCTAGTTGTTATAATTCCAAACTCATGGGAGTAGTTTCCCTATCACCTTTGTATGATCTTTGTGTGCTAGCACAAGGAAGAATTTGCAACAAATTCCATCCTTTTAAGTCATTGAAGTTCACGGCAAAGTGAACAAACTTGAGAGAGTTGGGGAGTAGTAATTGGCGTGAAGAAGAGAGAAAAAGTGATAGATGAATTGTATTTGATTTCCTAAATCAAATTACAAAATATCAAAAGTTAGTATATGTCTTTCATACATTAAGCTTGTGTAAGTTACAAGCCACCAAAATCCACCAACTTCTATCAACCAAAAAGTTAATAAAGTTGACTAGGTGATGTGACTTGTGTGAGCCCCACTTTAATTCAAAATTCGAGTGGGCCCGCAAACACATTCCGGACTCGGGTTCTTTAATTCTGAATTAACGAATTTTTCCATTGCGACTTAATTAAATCAAATTTAATTAAATAATTATGCCTAGCAAAATTACTATTAAAATCGATCGCGAATTAATTTTAAATTAATTCGTTTGCCCAAATTAAAATCTAATTTTAATTCCATTATGAAATCTAATTTCATTTAATATATCGAATATATTATTTTATCGATTAATTCCAAATTAATCATTCTCTCTCTATTAATAGAATTTTATCCCTGATAAAATCTCTCCGCAATTAATCCTAGATTAATTTTCTCTCTCTTATAATTAATCCCAGATTAATTCTGTTCGAGTCATACGTCATCGGTGAATCTTCGGAAAGCGACCCATGAGATCCCTGGATATGTTGGCAGTAAATCTGATCATCGGAGTATCTGAATACGTGCGTACCTAGTACCACGTTCTTATCGATTTACAAGACATGGTTGGCTTCTAGCAAAGCACCGTACCTACCCAATTCTCCAGAAATATTTTTTAAGAAATATGTAATATGTGTCAGGCGTAGTATATGTAGTATTACGTATTGCGATCCATTATCGAATGTCACATGCTAGGCCTGGGGCTGGAATTGTGTCGGTCTCATACGAAGCATATATCAGATCTCTGGTAACTAGTCTCTATAATCGGATAATCATGACCTAGTCATATTATCCCGATGACTACAGTACTAAAAAGTATTAGTTTCGTATCATACGTGATCATCATCTCCATATGACTGGAGTGATACTTCCATCTTGACATCACACCTAATACACTACGATTCTCAGTATACCCAGAAGAGGTGTACACAGAACCTGTTAAAGCCCCGAACAACCAAAACCAAAGTCTCTGATTGTCGCAAGTATTAGTGATGCAAGTCTCAGGTTAAGACCAAATACACCTACCCTGATTCAGATTCCCATAGAAACATAGTCATACTACCAATGGGATTCTGAGGGGTCTATCCAGAGCGAAGCTGTTCCCGTACCATCGGTAAACACAACCTCCTATCACACTTGCATAAGTATCCAATAGTTAAATATATGAGAACTATGTCGTTATGCTCCCATAATGCGCACAAGTGCAATACTAGTCTATTCCGCATTATCGATGTCTAGTCTCGATAATACTTCGACTAGTGATATTTAATGATTAAACCTTAGTGGATTAATATTGTCTCATATCTTATTAATCTGGTACTAATCATATGGACTTTTATCATTTATGTATCTTAGTAATCCAATTACAAATGATAAAAGAGCAATTTCCTTTGTCACATAGTTAATTTGTACAAATAATGATGCTATGGGCCATAATTGTCCAACACCCTTTGAGTCCTTAATGAAAAAGTATGGAGTCACACACAAAGTTTCCAGCTCCTATCACCCTCAAATAAATGGTCAAGTTGAATTAGCGAATAGGTAAATTAAACAAATTTTAGAAAAAACAGTTAACCCAAATCGCAAAGATTGGTCTCTTCGACTAACTGATGCACTTTGGACATACCAACGGCTTTCAAAACGTCTTTGGGAATGTCACTCTATCGTCTAGTTTATAGAAAACCTTGTCATTTGCCTGTAGAACTGAAGCATAAAGCATATTGGGCTATTAAAGCATTCAATTCAAACCTTGAGAATACCGGTCATGAACTTAAATTGCAATTAAATGAACTTGAAGAGTTAAGGATTGATTCATATGAGAACACTAAAATTCTTAAAGTTAAAACTAAGGCCTTTGAAGATAGTCAAATTTCACAAAATATATTTGAAGTTCGTCAAAAGGTTTTGCTCTATAATTCTCGTCTTCATTTATTTCCTAAAAAATTAAAATCCAAATGGAGTGGCCCATTCATTGTGAAACACGTTTACCCATACGGGGCTATTGACATTGAAAATCCTAGGGATGGTGATGTATTTAAAGTGAATGGACAGCGTCTGAAATCATTTTTGGAGTGCTCAAAATTTCAAGAAACTTGTTTCCTGTCAAATCCAATATACCTTGATTGATGTAGTTTTTTTTTCTATTTAATATTCTCTAATTTCCATTTTTTCTCAGTTTTACAGCATTTTTTGTCTTTTCTCTTTTTAATCTCACACCCCGGTAAAACAGCGGATAACGGTACTCTGTGACTCAAAGTCGGTTATTTCGGTCTCCTAAAATTACGGATACCCTATAAACCAAAGCATGGAAGAAACTCTCTCAAATATTTTCCTTCTCTTCCCCAAAATGCTCTGACAAAAATTTACAAAGCACGCACATAAAGGATTATGATTCTTATGATTTATGGTATTTCTAGTGATATCGTTGGGTATTTGAAGCAAAATTTTGCTTGGCATGTGAGTCATCTGACTCTTTCATTTCTTTAATGTCTGGTTTAGGGAAAAACACCTATGCTAAAAAAAGAAGAGCTAAACATTTAGGTGTTTGTTATAAGTGTGCACGATGTACATGCAATACTCGTTGTCGTTCTTTAGGAATGGTGTCTGATAATCGCGAAGATAAAATTCAATTCATTAGGGATGGCTTGAGTAAGAAGTCTTTGGATGATATATCATTGACTCTTGAGACACATCCTAGTGGATATGTTCATCGAGAGATTCGCAAATTACATACACAATTTCAAAAAGAAAGACAACAATACAGTCTCGGGAATCTGACTTTAAAATATCATGTTTGCTAATTTATAAGAAAGTTAGATGGGAAGCATATCCCCGACCCATAGAGAGAATTCAAGCCGTTACTGGACGTAAAACTATAGTAAAATGTGAGCCACAATCACAACTACCAGTATATATTATTTTAAATTATTGCGTTGATTTCCTTTACTTTAAATTACTGTTTTGATTTACTTTTTGCCGACAGTATCTAACCTTTTTGTTCATGATCTATTTTCCTAATAATTGTCATTTTGTGGGTATTAGCGCATTTAATACTCACCATTTTCAGGATCTATAAATTCAGCTCGTCACTTCTCTCTTCAACACATCTAGCTAAGAGAGATAGTGTAGACAACAGAAATTGATGACGCTGTTCTAGGCTCGCAGCCTAGTTGGGAGTACGGAATAGCCTGTGGGGGAACTAAACCGGAGAAATAACATGGAGTCGCCACCCGGTGTGAACCGGGAAAATGATTTAAGGCCGCACTCACCCCTCGCAAGGGAAGACCTCAAACCGTTGGGTTCAGAATGGTCCCTTACTTATGCCACTTGCAACGATATGATTTTTGCAATAAATTAACCGAATCTACGCAACATATATGCTCAAAGGTAACTTAGATCTAGTCCGCATTCATCAAAATAAATCCTATGACTAAGTTCGCATGCTTTAAAAATAGGTTATCATAACGACAAACATACGATATCACACAATGAGCATGTTGGATCATCAAATACCAAGAATAAATAAATAATCACTTAAACACAAATGTAAACTAAATTCCTAATGTGAAAGTAAAGAACTAAATCATGCATAAACAAATAACATAATCATACTTAAAAATAAATAACATATTAGACTAAATCATGCTAAGAAAGATAAATAATCTACTAGACTAAAGCATGCTCGAATACAAGGTTGGATGAAACGAAATATGTGTGTCTCTCAAGTGGCACGTGGCATTGTATCCCGAGTACAAACCGCACTATCGTCCATTCGAATTCGGCTACGGAATTTACTTCCGGGTTTCCATCCGATATACCACAAGAGAGAACACATATTCCGTTCATCCGGAAGTCACATCATGCACCAATCCACAATACTCATATGCAATAAGGTGTTAAAATAAATAAAAAAATGAAAGATAATAAATAAATAAGGTGCCCTCAGGTCTAACCTCTTTTGTCGTCTCTCGAAAGCGCGTTACACGGCCGTCGGAAGGGTTGATGCTCCGCAACTCTCCCGGTTCACTAGTTCAATGTTTTTCATCGCTGTTTGGGTTGCTGTTTTCACTCCGTTTCACTGTTGTTTTCAAGGTATTTTCTGGTCACTGTTTTCGCTGTATTAAGGGACTGTTTTTGCGGTTATTTAAGGGTATTGGGGCTGTGGTTTTGTCACTATTTTGGAGCAGTTTTTGATGCAGTTTCAAGGTGCAGTTCGCGGGGATTGCAGGGCAGTTTTGGCTTCTGTTTATGAGTTTGCTGGACAGTGCAGTTTCAGTATTTTTGGTATTGTAGTTTCGGTGTTTTGGATAGTTTTTTAGGTGCAGTTTTTGGCGGCAATGGAGGGCTGTGGTGGGTGATTATTTGTGCAGCAATGGAGGCTGTATTGAGAGGGATTTATGTGTGAAGTTGAGGCTGGTTTAAAGGGTAATACATGAAGTCGATGCCTTTTTGAGAGGGCTTTATGTGCGTGTTGGAGGGGCTGTTTGGATGGGTGAAGCCGTGAAGTAGGGGCTGCTTGGATGAGTGAAGGCATGAAGTAATGGCTGCTTGGAGGGTACGTGAGCATGACTGAAGGGGGCTGTGTGAATGGTACATGAGTGTGGCTGTTGAAGGCTGTGTGTAAGGCAGTGGCATTGATGAGCTACGTAGAGAGAATGGGGCTTGCAGGTGTGGCACGGTTTGTGTGAGTGGGCTACGTGTGCTTATTCACGTCAGTGGTTGCATGGTCTTTGGTGGGTGATTTGTGTGTCTTAATCGGTTGATTGCTGGAGAGGGGTTGAAATAGATGGGACTGTGTGCTGTGAGCATTGGCTTATGGCGTTGTTGGCTTGTGAACGTGAGCAAAGGCAAGGCAAGGGGTATTTGCGTGAGGTGTGCTAGGCTATTTTCTTTGTGTTTTTCCGTGAAGATGAGCTAGGGTTTTAGATGTGTGGTGAATGGTTATTTTTATAGGCAAAGGGAGGGGTAATCCTTGTGCGAATAGGGAAATGATTTTTGTATTAATGGGGATATCTTTTAATTGGTTTGTTATAAGGAAAGGATTTATTTAATTTAGGAAGATGATTTGTTTAGTTTAGGAAAGGGATTTATTTAATTCATTTAATTTGGTCATGTGATTTATTTAAATTAGGAAGGTGATTTAATTTAATTTTTGACATGTGTTTTAATTATTATTGGATGTGATTTAATGGGCTTGGGCTAGGTGGGCGTGTGGCTTTGGTTTTGGGCTAGGGATGTGTTTTAAAACAGAGGTCCAACAAGCAAACCCGAAGCTAAATAAGAGAATTAAATCCAATAAGATGTCAATTCCTGACTCTTCCCTTCCGATGTCCATTTCCCGCGGCTTCCACAATTAAAGAGGTAGTGTCTCCATATGAGACTCATCATCGGGACTTGTATGCAAAAATGCAGTGCCTACAGTCGCCCCCACTTTGATGGAACTTATGCAGTGTGTGACAATGACAATCCTATCAAAGTTATGCAATGCATTTTTACTTACCTGGCTTGCCAGCTGCCACCTGACTTGCCTGCTGCTTTGAACTTAGTTGATTTGGTTGTGCCATTTTTGGCATGCTAAACCCTATTTCTGAGGCGTTACTGAAGTGATGACAGTTCATTTCCGAACCGTGCTCCATTTTCGGAGTGCCATTTTTGGCATGCTAAACCCTATTTCTGAGGCGTTGCTGATGTGATGATAGTCCATTTTCGAACCATGTTCCATTTTCGGAGTGCCGTTTTCGGCATGCTAACCCCATTTTGGAAGTTTTGTTGATGTGATGATAGTTTATTTTCGAACCATGCTCCATTGTCAGAGTGCCATTTTCGGCGAGTGATAGTGGTCCATTTCCGAACCGTGCTCCATTTTTGGAGTGCCATTTTCGGCATGCTGATGATGTTTGATTCCGAACCATTGCTTGATAAGATATAGTCCATTTCTGAACCGCTACTGATGAGAGATGGTCCATTTTCGAACCATTATTGATGTGAGAGTGGTCCATTTCCGAACCTTTGCTTGATATGATATAGTTCATTTCTGAACCGTTACTGATGAGAGATGGTCCATTTTCGAACCATGCTCCATTTTCAGAGTGCCATTTTCGGCGTCTGCTGATAGTGGTCCATTTCCGAACCATGCTCTATTTTCAGAGTACCATTTTCGGTGTCTGCTGATAGTGGTCCATTTCCTGAACCGTGCTCCATTTTCGGAGTGCCATTTTCGGCGTGCTAAATCCCATACCTGAGGTGTCGCTGTAATGTCTCCATACCCGGAGTGCCGCACTTGGCATGCTAAACCCCATACCCGAGGCGTCGCTGTAATATCTCCATACCTGGAGTGCCGTACCTGGCATGCTAAACCCCATACCCGAGGCGTCGTTGTAATATCTCCATACCCAGAGTGCCATACCTGGCAAGCTAAACCCCATACCCGAGGTGTCGCGGTTGTGTCTCCATACCTAGAGTGTCACAGTGATATCTCCATACCCGGAGTGTCGCACTTGGCAAAACTGATACTGATGTCTCCATACTCGGAGTGTCGTACCCGGTAAAACTGATACTGATGTCTCCATACCCGGAGTGCCATACCCAGCAGAACCGATGCTATATCTCCATACCCGGAGTGCCATACCCGGCAGAACTGATGCCGTATCTCCATACCCGGAGTGCCATACCCGGCAGAACTGATGTTGTATCTCCATACCCGGAGTGCCATACCCGGCAGAACTGATACTAGTAAAGATGTGGGCCTCGCCCCCAAAATGCCATACCCGGTAAGACTGATGCTGATAATGTGATGGTTCGTTCTCGAACCATGTTGTGAGGTGGTCCATTCCCGAACTGTTACTGTGATGTGGTCCATTCCTGAACCTTGCTCCATTCTCGGAGTGCCATTTTCAGCGTGTGATGTGATATTTGTCCATTTCTGAACCGTTACTGACTTCAGATAAGGGTCTTTTTCCCGAGTTGAGTTGAGGGTCTTGTTCCCGATTTTAGTTGAGGGTCCTGTTCCCTGAATTGTGGGTCTTGTTCCCGTGGGTCTTGTTCCCGATTTGAGTTGAGGGTCTTGTTCCCTGAATTATGGGTCTTGTTCCCGTGGGTCTTGTTCCTGATTTAAGTTGAGGGTATTGTTCCCTGAATTAGTTGAGGGTCTTGTTCCCTGAATTATGGGTCTTATTCCCGTTTGTGGGTCTTATTCCCGAGCTGTACTGAATGTGGGCTTTGTTCCCTGGGCTTTATTCCCAAACTGTGTTGACTGTGGGCTTTGTTCCCGAGCTGTATTGAATGTGGGCTTTGTTCCCTTGGCTTTATTCCCGAACTGTGTTGACTGTGGGCTTTGTTCCCGAGCTGTACTGAATGTGGGCTCTATTCACTGGGCTTTGTTCCCGAACTGTTGATTGTAGGCTTTATTCACTGGGCATTGTTCCCGAATTGAATGGATTATGGGCTTTGTTCCCTAACTGAATTGATTGTGGGTTTTATTCCCAAACTGAATTGATTGTGTGCTTTATTCCCTGAGACTCATCCCCAAAACTGAAACTGATGTGGGCCTCGACCCTGGGACTTATCCCCAAACTGATGCTGATATGGGACTCGACCCTGGGGCTCATCCCCAAACCGATGCTAATGTGGACCTCGACCCTGGAACTCATCCCCAAAACTGATACTGATATGGACCTCGATCCTAGGACTCATCCCAAAACTGCTACTGATGTGCGAGCCTTGACCATGAGACTCATCCCCAAAACTGAAACTGATGTGGGCCTCGACCCTTGGACTCATCCCCAAAACTGAAATTGATGTAGGCCTCGACCCTATGACTCATCCCCAAACTGATGCTGATGTGGGCCTCGACCTTGGGACTCATCCCCAAACTGATGCTGATGTGGGCCTCGACCCTGAGACTAGTCCCCAAAACTGATACTGATGTGGGCCTCAACCCTGGACTGATACTGATATGGTCCTCACCCCAAACTGATATTGATGTGGGCCTGGCCCTCAGACTGATACTGATGTAGACCTCGCCCCTAGACTGATACTGATGTGGGCCTCGCCCCCAGACTGATACTGATGTGGGCCTCGCCCCGAGACAGATACTAATGTGGCCTTGCCCCCAGACTGATACTGATGTGGGCCTCGCCCCTAGACTGATACTAATACGGGCCTCGCCCCAAACTGATACTGATGTGGGCCTCGCCCCCAGACTGATACTGATGTGGGCCTCGCCCCTAGACTAATACTGATATGGGCCTCGCCCCAAACTGATACTGATGTGGGCCTCACCCCCAGACTGATATTGTTGTGGGCCTCGCTCCCAGACTGATACTGATGTGGGCCTCGACCCTGGGATTCATTCCCGAAACTGATGATGCTATGTTGCTATTTCTGGTTGGCTTGCATTTGTCGCTTTCTCATTTTCTTTAAAACCTGTGAACAAAAACAAGACAAAGATTGTGTGTATATGACGTGTATGCATGCATGCATGAATGTGTTTCCTATTAAGATGGGTTAGGTCTTCCTTGTGCTCCTTGGTGCTTCTTGCCTACAAAAGTCTTTGGTTGCCCCTGGGTCTGCTTGCAATTTCCTTCTGCCAGTTCTCTTCTGGTGATTGCTTGGTTCTCTTTTGTCTCATGGCTCAAGATCTCGTTGTTTTCCTTATTTACGAGGTGGTAGACTGGTCGCCCCCAGTCTTGATTTAGCTTTCTGCTCTTCGCTGCTTGTAATAAGTCAATGTGAACCACGTGATGTGGCATTCCATATCATCATACTATATCACATGTTACGAAATAGTCCCGATAGGTACACATATTATTGCCCTCAAGGAATGCTCAGTAATGAAACTAGAGAACCTTTAAAATATTCAATGCAACTCAAATCTAAGTCTTTGAATAAATGATCTAAGCTAGACTCAAAGTATGTGTGTGCAAAGGTTTCTTTGCAGATTCATCCCCAGGTAAGCCAACTCAATGATTTCATCAAAAAAATTGGGATCGATGGGTCAAACCAACCTAGATGTCGCAATTATGCCTGCAGTTGCTTTTCTGTGCTCAATGTGGTATGGTCTTCTTTCTTTTTTGTCTCTCTCTTTCCTTTTTCATTTTGAACTTCTTTTTTTCTTTTCTTTTTTTCTTTTTTTTTTTTTCAACACACCTACCCTTTAAGGTAGTATTTCTCCTCATGGTGGTCCTAATACTCGCCCATGGGTAGCTTCATGCTTATCAGTTATAGGTGGTTCAATTCTTTTCTTTAGAGACTTTTCTTTCATTTTCAACCATACCACACATCATAACATAAGCAAATCAAGATAGACATCTAAGCAAACAGTCATTCACCGACCTACAATTTATTCAACTAGTCACCTTGCCAACTACTCAGGTTTTCACCACTAAGAACCTATAGTGGAGTGCTTACGAGTCTAACATAGATAAATCACTCAAAGTATCAAATAAAAGCACATCAAGATATCGTTTCTAAGATTTCACCCTAAAGCAAACAATTTCATCATTGGACTTATGTCTAACTATTAAGGACTAAAAACAAACAATTTTTTTTTCTCTTTTTTTTCTTTTTTTTTTTCACAATGGTCTTTCTATCCTTGCTGTAAAGTTTTCTCTCCCTCGGTTTCCTTTTCCCTGATATCCATGTTTGCTAAACTCTTTTTGACAAATCTTTCTTTCTTTCTCTAACCCAACGGATATCTATGATGGCTTTTAAGACACAAGGTTAACATGATGCGTGTATGCATGATATGCATGATATGCGTACGATGTATGAGATATATAAGTCGGCCCATTATCATTTTAAAGTATTCAATCATACTATTGTGCGATGCAAACTTGTCCCAGTTAAAAAGGCCTAACAGGTTTACACTTTTGCGATAACATGGCTAAACAACTTCAAATGATAAGAGGCCTAAACACGAAATGGCCCATGGGCATTTTAGAAGCTTTTGGCCCAATTGCCATAAAGCAAAGACTCGTCCCAGTTTAAATGGCCCAACAAGCCCATACCTCATGACAAAAGGTCCAACTGGATCCAAATGACGACGGTCCAAAGCATAAACATAAAAAATAACTTCTACTAGTTCTACGACTAAAGTTCACAAGTGGATTTACGGGAGTGCGGACAAAGGCTCTCGCTGACGAAGGATTGCCCACAAGTAGGACTCCCAACTCAAGGGTTCGAGCGACCAAGTGAGCGCACCTTTTTTATACCTTAAGGTATGTGCCAACGAGTTATGGTGTGTGACTGACTGTCAAATGGATTTCCCATTGTAGATTTCCCAGAGAGAGGGTGGAGCGAACACTCTTAAATACCCAAGTCTCTTAGGCTCTTATCGCCTTGGTGACAGGAATAAACAACAAGTTCTCCAAATTAGTCTGTCACAACGAGCTACAGGTAATGATTACCTAGGTGCCATCACAGCTTTTCCTTATAGAAAGGTATTGAATGAAGGAAGACACCAAACCATCACCTAGCCTTAACAATGCCTTTGATTAAACCCATTCAACCCATTATAGACACGGTTAACTAAAGCACAAATCATAATCACTACAAGACATTATTTCGAGGACGATTCTCTATCCTCAGTGGAGTCGCCAAACTGTAGACAACAGAAATTGACGACGTTGTTCTAGGCTCGCAGCCTAGTTTGGAGTACGGAATAGCCCGTGGGGGAACTAAATCGGAGAAATAACATGGAGTCGCCACCCAGTGTGAACCGGGAAAATGATTTAAGGCCGCACTCACCCCTCGCAAGGGAAGACCTCAAACCGTTGGGTTTGGAATGGTCCCTTACTTATGCCACTTGCAACGATAATTTGTGCAATAAATTAACCAAATCTACGCAACATATATGCTCAAAGGTAAATTAGATCTAGTCCGCATTCATCAAAATAAATCCTATGACTAAGTTCGCATGCTTTAAAAATAAGTTATCATAACAGCAAACATACGATATCACACAATGAGCATGTTGGATCATCAAATACCAATAATAAATAAATAATCACTTAAACACAAACGTAAACTAAATTCCTAATGCGAAAGCAAAGAACTAAATCATGCATAAACAAATAACATAATCATACTTAAAAATAAATAACATACTAGACTAAATCATGCTAAAAAAGATAAATAATCTACTAGACTAAATCATGCTCGAATACAAGGTTGGATGAAACGAAATATGTGTGTCTCTCAAGTGGCACGTGGCATTATATCCCGAGTACAAACCGCACTACCGTCCATTCGGATTCGGCTACGGAATTTACGTCCGGGTTTCCATCCGATATACCACAAGAGAGAACACATATTTCGTTCATCCGGAAGTCACATCATGCACCAATCCACAATACTCATATGCAATAAGGTGTTAAAATAAATAAAAAAATGAAAGATAATAAATAAATAAGGTGCCCACAGGTCTAACCTCTTTTATAATTAAAATAAATAAAAAAATGAAAGATAATAAATAAATAAGGTGCCCTCAGGTCTAACCTCTTTTGTCATCTCTCGAAAGCGCGTTACACGGCCGTCGGAAGGGTTGATGCTCCGCAACTCTCCCGGTTCACTAGTTCAATGTTTTTCCTCGCTGTTTGGGCTGCTGTTTTCACTCTGTTTCTCTGATGTTTTCAAGGTATTTTCTGGTCACTGTTTTCGCTGTATTAAGGGACTGTTTTTGCAGTTATTTAAGGGTATTGGGGCTGCAGTTTTGTCACTGTTTTGGGGCAGTTTTTGATGCAGTTTTAAGGTACAGTTCGCGGGGATTGCATGTCAGTTTTGGTTTGCTGTTTATGGGTTTACTGGACAGTGCAGTTTTGGTATTTTTGGCAGTGCAGTTTCGATGTTTTGGACAGTTTTTTAGGTGCAGTTTTTGGCGGCAATAGAGGGCTGTGGTGGGTGATTATTTGTGCGGTAATGGAGGCTGTATTGAGAGGGATTTATGCATGAAGTTGAGGCTGGTTTAAAGGGTAATGCATGAAGTCGAGGCTGTTTTGAGAGGGCTTTATGTACGTGTTGGAGGGGCTGCTTGGATGGGTGAAGGTGTGAAGTAGGGGCTGCTTGGAGGGTACGTGAGCGTGACTGAAGGGGGCTGTGTGAAGGGTACGTGAGCGTGGCTGTTGAAGGCTGTGTGTAGGGCAGTGGCGTTGATGAGCTACGTAAAGAGAATAGGGCTTGCAGGTGTGGCACGGTTTGTGTGAGTGGGCTACGTGTGCTTATTCACGTCGGTGGCTACATGGTGTTTGGTGGGTGATTTGTGTGTCTTAATCGGTTGATTGGTGGAGAGGGGTTGAAATAGAGGGGACTGTGTGCTATGAGCATTGGCTTATGGCATTATTGGCTTGTGAATGTGAGCAAAGGCAAGGCAGGGGCTATTTGCGTGAAGGTGTGCTAGGCTATTTTCTTTGTGTTTTTCCGTGAAGATGAGCTAGGGTTTTAGATGTGTGGTGAATGGTTATTTTTATAGGCAAAGGGAGGGGTAATCCTTGTGCGAATAGGGAAAGGATTTGTGTATTAATGGGGATATCTTTTAATGGTTTGTTATAAGGAAATGATTTATTTATTTAGGAAGATGATTTATTTAGTTTAGGAAAATTATTTATTTAATTCATTTAATTTGGTCATGTGATTTATTTAAATTAGGAAGGTGATTTAATTAGATTTATTTAATTTAGTAATATGGGGATGTCTAGCACATATGCTGAAGAACAATAGTACAAAGTTGGAGCCACGTTCTCAGGTGTGCCTATTTGTTGGCTATCCAAAAGAGACTAGAGGTGGGTTCTTCTATAGTCCAGAAGATAACAAAGTGTTTATATCAAAAAACGCTACGTTCTTGAGGATGATAATATGAGGGAGTTCAAACCTCGAAGTAAAGTATTACTAGTTGAGTTACTTGCTGGTTCGACCAGCACGCCATCGTCACAATAGTTGACAAAAGCATAACACCTTTGATATCTGAGCCTCAGATACAAGTACATTAGAATGATCTACCACCTATACGTAGTGGGAGGATTGTACGATAACCTAATCGCTATCTAAGAGTTGGAGAGGCACAAGTTGTCGTATTCAGTGCTGGTGTAGATGATCCATTGACCTCTCGTAGTGCTATTGATGATTCTGATAAAGAGGAATGGCTTAAATCTAACTTAGTCTGTAAACTTATAGACAAACCTGATGGGGTAAAACCCATAGGTTGCAAATGGATCTACAAGAGAAAGAAGGAAGCAGATGAGAAGGTACAAATTTTCAAGGCTAGGCTAGTGGGCAATGGTTAAACCTATAAAGTGGGAGTCGACTATGATGAGATGTTCTCACCAACAGCTATGCTCAAATTCACCGGCACTCTTCTCTCCATTTCAGCATATTATGACTATGAAATTCGGCAAATGGACGTTAATACTACATTCTAGAATGGCAGTCTTGATGAGCGTATCTATATGGTACAACCGGAGGGGTTCATATTCTAAGGTCAAGAGGAAAAGGTTGCAAGCTACAAATGTCTATTTATGGACTCAAGCAGATATCTCGATCTTGGAACATAAGATTTGATACCATGATCAAGTCTTATGATTTTTAGTAGAACGTCGAAGAGCCTTGTGTATACAAGCGTCTCATCAGGGTTATATGGTTTTTCTCGTTTTATACGTCGATGATATTTTACACTTTAGAAATGATGTAAATATATTATTGGATGTGAAATCCTGCCTAGCTAATCAATTCCAAATGAAAGATTTGGGACAGACAAGTTATGTACTTGTAAGAATCGATTTCCCCCGTGGCGGAAACAACTTAGGCACCGAGATTGACTTGAAATTTTTCTGCTCTCCCTCTTCATTTGCCAAAACTTTCCAGCATTATAAGCTTCTTTTTTCACTCTTTTTGATGATTTTACCAACCCCAAACAGTAACCATTGGACACTTTTACACACCGAAAACACAAGCACAGCTCACCATTTTGGTGAATGTTGTATGCTGATTTTTCAGCTACTATTCTTGACAAATAAACCCATAAAGCAATCTCATAATGTGCACAAAATATCCATTTGTGTTCCAAAATTAAACTTCACAAAACACAACAAAAATGGAGTATCGACAAGCAGTTCAAAGTGCGGCAGTGAGCATATTGTTCTGCTCACTGCCATGACAAACCAAAAGGGTGGAAGAGAGTTTCTTTTTATTTTCCAAAGAGTCTTCCGTGCTAAGGCTCGCAACTAACAAAATGAAGAGTGGGTTTCACTTAAATAATAATCCCTAAACAACTTAGAGTTTGTATTGTCACAAAAAAAAAATCATTCACTTTTCTTTTTACTCACTCTTAAGAGAAAATAAAAGAATATGGAGGCTAGATTTTTGTAATAATGGTTTTTTTTCAAAGAAAATCAATTTTTTTATTTTTTTCTTAAGGTTTAGGTTGTCAAACATTAAACCAAAACTCTTCCATCTTTGCTCTCAAATTTTTGACCATATGGCCTAAGTTGGCAATAATTCAAATTCCTTTTTAATGTCTTTATAGAGACATAATCAAGTTGCCAAAATAAAATATTCTAACATCCATTTTTTAAATTATGAATTTAAAATCACCATTTTAAATTCATTCACTTCCAAAAAAAAACTTATTAAATTATATATAAAATATAATCTAATAAATGTAATATTTTATATTAAATGATTATCTCATAATCATTTATATTAAATAAAAATATTATATTAAAGTTAAAATAAATTCAAAGTGTGAAATAATATATTATTAATCATATTCATAATATATGTGAGCTTATATTTGGACTATCCAAATATATTTAAATTGCTATAGTATATCGTTGTAGCACGGGGACCAAATGGACCTACAGTTCCGAGCTGTAATAATCTCGGAATATTAATTAAACTCTTTAATTAAATATTCGGAATTATTAACTTTAGATTATTCCACTAAAAATATAAAGCTGCACTTTCGTTGCCGTAGATATATTATATAAGCCGAACTATGTCGGCGTCCATCGATATAGTCTTACATAAGAATTGACCCTTCACAAGTATTTCATAATTAGAGTCGAGTCAAAATATACGTAATACCCTTCTAATTATTTTTACCTTAAGTAAAATTCATTCTCTATTGAGCGATTTATTCATAACCATTAAAAAATTTCATCTTTCTATTCGTGATAGAAAGATTTGGGCGCTCTAATCGTCCAAGTACTGAATCAACCCTTAAAGAATATGCTCATCTACTTCACGCAAGAAGAAGTGAACTCCATATTAATGTAAAATGTTCCCAGCTACACACTAGACTATGTCCCTAAAGTATGTAGCTATCAGCCGGGAATTCTACACCAACCTCACCGTTGTAAATCAAAGGACACAGTCTGCCATGCAGGAGTTCGTAGTACACTCTAGATTCATATCAGTCCATATACGACTATCTAGTAGATCGAAATAAATTTTTTTATTTAATGGATATTATAAGAAATTAATTTCTATCTGGGTTCAATCTATATGATCACATCATATACGGTTTTTCTTTTTCATGTCCACACATGGACGATCTCGGATCAAGGTCGCCATACATTTATAGAATAGACCATAACTATAGATAAATGACAAACAAAGTACCCGCTTTGTTTGCTCTCTATGGACTATTTTAGATTACTAACTTCAGACTTAAATCCTCTTGTATATGACACTCATACACTAAGTCTGAAGGCACATAAGTAATCAATGATAAACTAGACAATTATAATATATGATTTAAATCGAAAGAATCGATAAAAGAATAATGCATCTTTTATTTCAAACAAAAAATTTTGTTTACAAAATTATATGAAGCTCTAGGGCATATATCACAAGAATCTCCCACTTGCACTAGAGCAAATGTGACATGTCCCGTAATCTTAAACCCTCTAAGTGACCTTCAAAAACTTTAACCGATAAAGTTTTTGTAAACAAATCAGTCAGGTTCTGTGGATGTAATCTTCGTGAAAGATATGTCTCTTCTCTATACTATCTCTTTGATGAGATGATATTTTCCCTGTATATACCTTCTTATTGTGGCTTCGTTGTTCTTTAGAGTTCGCCACTGCACTACTATTATTCCAATAAAGTGTTAGTAGTTTATCCATATCTGGAACAACTTCTAGATCTCCCAAGAATTTCTTGAGCCAAACTGCTTGCTTAGCTGCTTCGCAAGCTGCTACATACTCAGCCTCCATGGTAGAGTTAGAAATACAAGATTTCTTTATGCTCATTGACACAATAGCTCCACCACCTAGAGTTAACACCGATCCAGATGTTAATTTCCTAGAATCAATATTTGTCTAAAAATCAGATTCTGTATATCCTTTGAGGGTCATATTCATTCCCTTAAGGTACTTGAGAATGTATTTCACAGCCACCCAATGATCTAATCCTAGGTTACACTGAAAACAACTGACTACTCTTACTATAAAATGTATGTTCGGTCTCGTGCATAATATAACATACATGAGACTAACAACTGCTGAGTCATATGAGATATAACTCATTTCCTCAACTCCTAGAGGTGTCTCAGGAGACTGTTGTAACATCCCGGCTAAGCTAGGATGCAACCGGCAGGAGACAGGCAAATCCTGACTCCATAAGCCTCTGACTCTGCCGAAATTTCGGCATGACCTCTGCTGAAATCGAGCAACCTAGATCAAGTCCAGCTCCTCTAAACAACCTATTGGGCCCGACACTAATAATATACACCAAATCAATAAACTCAAGACATAATAATTAGGCTTCGTGCCCGAAAACACGTATAAACAAAAACTTTTACAATTACTTTTATACAACTCAATCCTCTACAATTAAACTTATACAATTTGACTCTGATACTCCCAAGACCTGGTGACTGGCTAACTGCAACGTTGCTATCCGCTCATCTATCTCTGGTGTCTGTGGTTGACCGATCAGGTCACCAACTTGCAAAACTAACAAACTGTTGTGGTGTGAGTCATAATGACTTAGTAAGTAAATATGCTCATTCCTTTAGCGTCATACATATACAAGGTTTGAATCCAGTTTTTGTATTTAACCTAAACTGTCTATGTGACCATGCAATTAGTTACAAAGTCTGTGCCACTATATAATTCTTTATCCATTTACAAATTTAGTCCTTGTTACTGATTCTTTTATCTGATCATTCATGATTTAAACTCTGTCTATATCTTAAACTTCTCTAACATAACACTGAGTTTCCATACTTCATATTTACTGTAACAAGCCTCATCACGTTTCTGCTGCGCTACTCTGATATCTTTCATATTTTCTGCACTCTCTTTACTAATCTAGTTCATGTATTTTATTATAACTTTCTCTCTTTCACTATCTAGAAATATCATCAAATCGGTTATACTAAAATATTATTCTTATCAAACATTTAATCCACTATTACTAACCATCTATACATGCATAAGTTATTATTTCATCATGTTCTAGCATCCTTACATTATGTTCTTCTAAACAAGCACACAACTCATACAATCACCATTGATATATATATACATATTTAATTAAAATCATGCTATCATGCACTAATATTTAACACAATGTTACTTCTATATGAACATGCCATGCACAGATGTTAACCATATATACATATTGATGCAACCATGCCATTATACATTTATGCCAACTATATGCTTTTCCAATGATATCTGAACTATATGATTTAGGTGCATAACAGTAATTTATAGTCTACTATTGCATGCTCTGCTCTTAGAAAAATATTTTTTTTTTTAAAAAAAAACCTTTTTCTGAAAACTGTTTCTAAAAAAAACTGTTCATCTGAAAAACTATTTCGGAAACTGAGGTCTTTATCTGAAATCTGTATTTCTGAAAATCAGTATCTGAAAACTGAAAACTACTCTACGTCCAGGACCATAACTCAACTGGACGTCTCTCTGCACCCAGACCATAACTCAACTGGGTTACTCGACGCCCAGGACCATAACTCAACTGTGGCATCTCTGAGGCTGGTGGTGCCCTACGTCCAGGACAACAGCTCAACTGGCAACGTAGAGCTCTACACCCAGGACAACAACTCAACTGGCAGTATAGCCACCACTAGGGACCAGGTACACGATCCTAAGCCGCCATCCTGGCCCTACATGTGCACATGTTCTCTGAATCCGTCAATTCCAACTGTATCTCAAGTTACATACTGGGGTGAGTTTTTACCTCATGCCCCGAAAAACATAAAACCATGTTCTGTTTCTCAAAATTGTAAAAGCATTTTCTGAAATACAATTCTTTCAAAAAGAAGATGTTTAAAACTTTCTTTTAATACACTTTGTATTTCAAAATCATTTTTTAATCTCAAGTTAACGTATAAAAATCATAACACACAAATATGCACATACATCTCTTATGCTACCAATTACTCTTATCTTTAGGTTGCCATGTAACTATATGTATATGTTCATGCATATATATAATTTAATGATATATGCATTCTATTACTTGTATACTTCGATACTTAATTTTCTTATTTCTTTGTAAGCTTATGTTTTCATTAATACAACTTGCACACATCACACATGCTCATTTATAATAAACTGTCACAATTTTTTAGACACTTAAATCTAATATGCATTTCATATACATAGCATCATATACTCTTACATCAAATTATTAGTCTTTGTCATTAAAAAAGACATTCTTCTGCAGACTGCTTATATAAATTAGTAATTCCCTAACATGTTCTATATATGTTTACATTTTTACTATTATGCAATCTCATAAACTCAACTCCTAATTCCCAATTCTAGTATCAAATTAATCATTAAGATTACCATACTTACAGAAACCATAACACTGATCTTTGTATCAATTCATATATTAGTATTTATTATCACATACCATGTTACTCATAATTATATGCTTTTGTTCTAACTTATTATTTCATACCCTCGCAAATGCTCAAACTTATGTCTATACCTAACCATACACATCCATAAATTGTCATATTACACGGACCATTACAATAGTAACCCATCACCATAACATGCTATAAATTCCATCATCACCAAAATAAAACATGCTTTCCTTTCAATAATATTAAATTATATCAACCCCTACCATGGCTTGCGATGACAATTCATCACAACTTAGCACTTTTAAAATGCCTTGTAACATGTCTATATCACTTTTTAAAACTGTCCAAACACTAATTACATAATATTAACATCCAAGCATGGACCATTTTATGTCTTCTGAATTCTTAATAAATCAAAGCTTGACTTATGCTAATAAAGCCAATAAATGAATAATAAATGCCCTATCATTCTTAATCTTATCAATTATAGCACACCCAAGTTTAAACAACCATGAAATAAAAAATGATTAGGAGAAATTCATGCTAAATAATTAAAATTACAAGAAAAAAGTGTTAGAGACTTAGCTAAATCTAAGCTTGAGGAAGCACAATTTCTCCCTCATCTTCTTCTTCTCGGTCTTCTCTCTCGGCCTAGCCCCTGCTCTCTCCTCTCACTGCCAACTCATCGGAAAAAACTCTGAGGATACGCCGGGGGTTTGCCGGTGACTAGAGACATGGCCAAGTGTGGCCGATGCTTCACTCTCTCTCTCTTTCTTTCTCTCAGCCTCTTTCTCTCTCACGATTATCCCCTTCTGTTGACAAATAAAATTCTCACAGGACGAAATCGTCCTAAGACAAAAGGGAGCGCGAAAGGAAGAAGGATGACAAAGCGAAGAGCGACAAAGGACTTAGGATGATCGAACGAGTAGTCAGGACGAAGACGTGTGATGCGGTTATCCCCACGATCACAACGGTTGGGCGGATCTCCCTCCACAATCAGGCAGTTGGGGTACGTGGCTCAGTAGTTACCAGCACGCCTCAAGAATCACCGGGAAACATTGGAACTGCCCTGAGCAGTTAAGGAGCGACACTATAAAATTCGCTTACACCAGGAGAAGAAAAAATGAAGACTCATTCGAGCATATTTTATCTTTTTATTTCTTAGTTTATACCCTAGGACTGTAATTTGTGTGCTTGTGCCCCTTGGAGGCTTATTCATTCGATTCAATACACCCCTTGCTGGGACTTTGTCTCAGGAGGTTTGAACCTTACACACTTTTTTTCCTGCATGCGTAAAACCTGCGCAAACAGTTTTTGGCGACCATAGTGGGAGACTTATTGTAACAAAGTGGAGATGCCTCCGAAAAGAAACGCTCAGATTGGCTCAACCGCGGAGGAAGATGGACTGGAGAAAACCAACCAGCCCAGCGTTCCGGCCATAGTAGGTCAGTTTGAGGGTCTAGCAGATGCCAACCGGTACGAATCTATGAGGGAATTCAGCCCTAATGCGATGCGCGCACTGTTTGGTGAATTCACGCAGGATGTCGTCGAACAGGTCAGGCTCCAAAATGCGCACGTTATAGATAAATTCGTATCGACTAGCAATTCACATTACGAAAATATGGCCAAACACTTGAACTCAATGAATGAATTAATGGCCAAATGTGTAAACGGGGAAACAGCACTGCCGTGGACTACGCCTCTCCCTGCAACAAGCGGTCAGGAGGCTGGTCCCAGTAGTGTCCCCCCACAAGTGGCCAATATCCCTATGGTTCTCAGGGGAGGAGCAAGCCCCGGAGGGAACAGACCACAGTTGGGGCCTAACATCCATCAAGGGCCAAATATGGTTCAGCATGAAATTGTGATGCCTCAGGGCGCCCAAACTTCTCAAGGACAGAATCACGATTATGTCCCACTTTTGAGAGGGCCGCAACCGCCGCCCATGGCTATGCCATTTAATGGCAACGACATACTAAGGGAGCAAATGACTGAAATCCTACAAAGCCAGTTCGGTCTAGGCATACGGCCAATTCGGCCAAGATATCGGAAGCCTTACCCTGATTGGGTTGATGTGGCTTATCCTTGGCCGAGAAATTACAAGATACCGGAATTTACCCTCTTTACGGGGTCTGGGGAAGTTTCCACTATGGAACACGTAGGGCGCTTCACCCTTCAGTGCGGGGAAGTCAACGACTTCCACAAACTAAGGTTGTTTCATGGCTCATTGTCAGGAGTGGCCTTCTCCTGGTATGTTAGTTTACCAGCCAATTCAGTAGAAAGTTGGCAACAGATGGGGCAATTGTTCCATGCGTAATTTTATAAGGCCGAATCTGAAGTAGCCCTAGCTGATTTGGCAAATTTAAGGCAATTGCCAGGGGAATGGGCCGAGACGTTTCTACAACGATTTAAAATAGCCCGAGGCCGATCTTACGTGCCTTTGCCCGAAAAGGAATTTGTAAGAATCGCCCAAGGGTGCCTGAATCTCGACCTGAAAAAGAAGTTCCAGGATCGTGAATTTTGGGACCTGCCCCAACTCACCACCAGTGTGGTGCGCTATGAGCGATTATTACGAGAAGAAGAGCAGGTAAAAAATTCGAGCAAAGGGACATATTATAGAAAAATTGACTATGAGATGGGCGAAGTGGACGCCGACTCGGCCGATTTATGTTTGGCCTAATTGGTGAAAGGGAAGCCTTACGTTTGTAAGACATGGGAGGAACCCCAAACCAGTGAGGCAAATGATAAAAAGGGCAGGAAATTTGCCATCGACATTACTAAAGTTGACGCTATATTCGACCAATTTTACAAAGACAGGCAAATCAGCTTGAGCGACAGACACACGTTGCCAACAGCCGAGCAAATCGGCAGTAAAAAATATTGTAAATGGCACAACGCATGGTCTCATGCGACTAACCAATGCCTTGTTTTTCGTAATGTCTTGCAGGATGCCATAGAGTCCGGACGAATTACGTTCGAGAAGAAAATGGCAGTAGACAGCAACCCTTTCCCAAAGTCGGCGGAGTTAGATATGATTAGTCCAGACCTTGCGAGTTTGAGTCGGCCAAAGATAAAGGTGGTGCTGGACGAAAGACAACACCGCCGCCGCCCGAGCGCACTGGAAAGGATCAAGGAGCCTGTAGAACGAAGGGACCAGAAGAACATCTGTGTAAGGTGCAAGAACAGCATTGAGTGGATGAAGGAACTAGAAGACACTTATGAGAGGCCCGTGGAGAAAGGATCTTCATGGCAGCCGCGAAATTTTGCACCAAGGATCTATGGAAAGAACTAGAACTTCGTCCAAAATATGAGGACGTTTCGGCCAAAGATCCATCGACCCAACGTATGGCATTCATACCGAGAGCCACGCCCAGGGCAACGGGTACACTCAAGGGCAGACGAAAATTATCCTCCCGTAGACGAAATGACCAGGACACAGCTGAGAAGGCACCAAAGAAATTACGGCCGCATGATGCGTCGACAAAATGACGTAAAGGCCACCACTAGCCGCAGCCCTCATGCCATAGAAAAATCGAAAGACAGCAAGAAAGCACATAATGAGAAAAAAGGGAAAGTAACCAGTTGTGATGAGCACGCTAAGCTTAGTAAAAGAAAGCGGAATGAGACCAATGATGAGGAACCCCTCATCGTCATTCAATTCAGCAGCATGCCACCAGTCGTGGCGAATCACTACTTATTGTCCAGAGAATTCCGGAGAAATGATGACGGGGAAGCTGGGCCGAGTGAAGACGTTTACGAAGGAAATGAGGCCGAATTCGCCTCGCTCTCGATAACAGACAGGGGTACGGCAGATCGGGAAGTCGAGGATGAGGAGATGACGGATGTAGAATAAGAAATCAACGTCCGAACTGAAAGTAGAAAGAGAAAAATATCACAGAATCGTCTTCTTAAAGAACTATATGAAGTCGGGAATCCAGCTGTCGGAACACTGGGAGAAGACCTGGGGCAATATCCATTCCTTGTTCTGTATGGAACACCCAAGGTGAGGCGGGTTGTCACCAAAGCCGAGAAAAGAAGATTGACCATCAATCACGTCTCGCAGGAGGCACCCCCAACACGGCCACCTTCCGGATGGGACACCGGAGAAGAATCGCCCCAACTCAACAGCGAATGTGATCAAGCTATGGAGATTGGGATGTCAGGGAAAGTGATTTTTCCAAAACCACCAGCTCAGATGACGAAGCATCTAAGGCCATTGTACGTGAAGGCAAAGGCCAATGGCATCCTCGTGTCTAAAGTACTGATTGATAACGGGGCAGCCATCAATGCGATTCCAGTTAGGATGCTGGGGCGTTTGGCTAAGTCTGAGGAAGATCTCATCCCCACAGAGGTAGTCCTCACTAGCTTTAACGGAGGAGCGACGACATCGAAATGAGTCATACCACTAGACTTGCAGGTGGGAAGCACTACGAAGACTGTGGTGTTTTTCGTCATAGATGGGCTAACCTCTTACAACATGCTTCTGGGACGAGACTGGATACATGGTAGCCTATGCATCCCATCATCCCTTCATCAGTGTCTGGTCTTCTGGAACCAAAAGGATGAAGTGGAGATAGTACACACCAACAACAAACCTTTCGCTGCAGACACAAACTCGGCCGAGTACTTCATGTATGGGGAAACTACGGGCCAACCAGGGTTCTAAACGAAAGGGAGAGCCCGACTATCGTAGCCCAGAATGACGAGCCATACCCTGCAGGATTGTTAAACGACTTGTTCGCACAAACAAGACCAACCACAATGGTCTTTGGAGAACCCACACATGTCGGTATCAATGAAGTATGACCAGAATAAAGAGCAAGCCGTCCTTGCGGCCTCTAAGGCCAATTTAATGGCCTATGTTCTGGAACGAAGGAAGGAGGACGAAACATAGGCCGCCATTTCGGCCTTAAAGGGGAAAATGTTGATGCACCAGATGGAAGATAAAGTGAAAGAATTGTGCGGAGTGGACTGTTTGATAGAACGAAGAGACGCATTGGAGGACTAGTACGCTCTGAACGGGCGACGCAAGGCAAACTTCTCGAGGGGAGAAGGGGGTAGAAGAGCCAGAGATGATGGTTGTGCTGAAGGCAACGTCAAATACACAGAAGTAGTGGGGGACATGGCCTCTGGCATCGAACGTTGAGGCATGGCAGTCGGCCAAACATCTGTAAGAGAATCAGAGTCGGATGAATCAGAAATATAAATGACTTCGTCTTCTTCGTAAATACGACGAAGGACATCGTCTTTATATAGAGACCGAGCCTCCTCTAATGACTCCAATTCGGCCAAGCTATAAAGGCCATCCACATCCCTATAACTCCCTCTAAGCCTCGAAGTGGACATCTTGTACACTAGAGGATAAAGTTGTTTAAGGTGGCGCCACAGAGTCCCAGTCGGCCAAACAGGCTCTAGCACTTCAGTCTCATCATCCGGATCCTGCACAATTGGCACAGAGCCGTCCAAAGAGAAGTGCTCGAAGAAGGGATAGTCACCAGGAATCTCCTCAACTCTTGGGCGAGGATGACTGGACTCGGCATAAAATTTCCTACCTTGGGGATCAACTCCACTTACACCTCCCTCCACTAAAAGCTGCTCCATGCCTGACACTTCGCCCACACGTTCTTCATCAGGAGGGAATTGGACTATTGGCTCCCTCGCAGGACCCTCACTCTCGCCGCTCACGGGAGTCTCAGCCTGTGGAGCTGGCACTGTCGCACGTGCCACAGAGATTGGATTGATTTTTAAGGCCTGTGTCAAATCATACAATACTAGCATCAGTACATCTCAAACCATAATAGAAGCAAGAGATGGTGAATTCCAAGCTCATACCTTAGGACGACGGACCAACGGGACGTCCAAGTCCGAATTTCGACTGGGGGAAGGCTGCTTCCGTTTAACAGGCTTTGTTTTCTTTGACTTAGAAGCTTCGGCAGCCTTCTTCGACCCCGATGGCTCAGAAGGCTTGGGGGACAAAGAAAGAGAGGAGTACACCCTCGTTGAGGGTAAGGAGAAAAATTGTTCACGGACCGGCGGCCAGAAACGATCAAAATAGAGGTGAACAGATGTACAATGAGTGAAAGAAGCTATGGTGAAAGAGGCCAGAAGGGATCAAGTCTCCTCCATAGAGTCCTCGACCTCTGAAACAGAAAAGACCTTAAAGCGATCCAACGACGCAGAATACGAATGGAAAAATGAAAGAGGCCATCATTGGACAGGGCCGAATTGGCGAGCGATAAAATTGGGTGAATATACTTCTACCCCGGCCTTACCATTGGCCCCAGTCAAGATATCTTGGGTGAGTTCGCGGCTGCACAAAAATTTGCGCCATATGCGAAGGCCTGACTCATCCTTTTCAAAGAAAGGAGGATCAAGGACGAAGGACGGACTGTCCGAAGCTGAAAAAGGAAAAAAGGAAGGGACACGGGAAATAGTGTAGAAGAACTCGAAAGCGGCCCAAAGGGAGAAGGAAGTTTGTCGAAGCCGAGCATAGAGAAGACCGGCACACGAATAAGGGCGGGTCGACTCAATGGTGCTGAAGATAGGGAAGTAAGCCTTCAACCACAGCTGGACGATCCATAAAGGCCCAGAAGCGATGGCTGAAGACCTAGAGCGAAGTTGTTTTTGGAGGACTGCTAATCCTCTATAAGTGGCAGCAAGGAAGAAAGAGGCCAAGTCTAAACGACGGCCGTTAGCAAGGTCAGAAGAGATTGGGAGGTAACCATCCGCGGGTTTCTGGCTGGGTGTGCAAATAATATACTTACACAGCCAATAATGAAGAAAAGCCGTGCGTTCTAACAACGAAACTGAACCAGCCGTCTTCGAATATGCATGAAGGAAAGAAGAATACGAGGAGAAAGAAGAATGGTCCATTTTAGGAGGTGGAAAGCGGAACAATGTTGAGGCCGATATGGTCGCTCCAAGGGGGGCTAACCCAGTTAGGGCGCCAACATCACGAAGAGTAATGGTAAAGGGCCCGACCGTAAAAATGAATACGTTGTATTCGAACGACCAGAAAAGCAGGGAGATAGGAAACAGACTACGGTCAAAGGCTAGCAATTTTAAGGACAGTTCGATAAGGGGAATGATATGGTATTCTTCTAGAAAAGACCGGGTCTCCGCATGCGACGACATACGGTTGTACCAGGCTTCGAAAGCAGTATCGGGTCTGGGCCAAGTCTGAATTGGGTGAGCATAGGAGAGAGCTGAAAGATTTAACGGCTCAGAAAAAGGAAGGTCGGAGGAAGCAGGAAATTGTTGAGCCAACGGGTTCGTTGCAATGGCATCCACGTCGATAAAAATAGGGCCGAGGGCGCACTGTGCGAACTCTTCGTCCAGGATGTGAACGCCAAAGGTGCCCACAGACTCAGACTCCAACGCCTGTTGATAGTCAGCAGAAGTCGAGGCATCAGTTTTTGAGATTGAGGAAGAAGAAGCCATTGGGGACAAAGAATTCAAAATCACAAAGAAAGGCAAAATTGCAAAAAAGAGGAAGTAAAGCTTGAAAGTGGGGGGATGACAGGCGTCGCGATAGGAGTCACTGAAAAGTGAAGTGGCGGGAAAATAGGAAAGGATGAAGTTTGCCCTAGACAGGTGTTCGAATGCAATTCACCGCGAGTGACATGCTGAGAAAGGAAACACTGAAGCGACGCCAAAAAACGGCTCTTAAACAGGCCTCATGATGAAAACGTAAAGGAAAGGCTCGCTCATTTATTGTAGATAAGACAGGTTTTGATAGAATTCTAAAGGGCGGAGCGACAAACTTTAGGACGAAAAGTTTGTTCCCTCGTTCTGCCCCACAAGGATAGTCCCCCATTCGGCCAAGGCCTTGACGTCGGCCTGCAGAATCGGCCAATGACAGTTGTCAGCACTACACTTTACAAAGATATCACCCAAGCTTCCTCCATTATTGACACAAGCAGTGGCGACGAAACTGATATGACAGGATCTTCAGATCGCAGGCTCACTTTAGTAGAGAACCAGGCTTTTGGGTAGAGAATCCCGAGCCGTTTAGCAACACGTATGCAAACTCTTCACATGCCAAACTCTTCACATGCCCACAGTAGTCTGGCTTGGGAATACGTGAAAAAAGGGAGTCGAAAGGGCAATTTAGAAGGTCTCCCAACCGTCTATTTAAAGACCAATTCACCTCATGCCATCTCAACAAAGCTCACCGTGGCCAAACGGAGTTCTGGAGATGAGGAAAGGAAAATCAAGTGAAATGAGACGAACCATGAGACATAGGCCACCGAAGGTGGAGGTTTCTTTGGCGTAAAGTGTGAAATGGAATGTAAGTAAGTTCGCAAACGGCCATCCACACGGCGTAAGGTGTGAAATGGAATGTAAGGTTGTGGATGGACCGCGTCTGTTCGCGACGATTGACCTGGGACCCCCTCGTGGAAGGTATTGCATCTCCCGGATGGCAGAAGGGCTACGCTCGTTAACGATAGCTAGCGCGAACATCTCTATTCGGAGCATGCTGCCGATTTGGGGGGATAACCGGATATCACGCTGGTCACATGGCCGGGGAACAGGTCAACCAAGGACGGCAAAGAGGATCCATCTGACCGGCCTGCGTTTGGTGTAGCGGTCTTGCCTGAAATGTAGTAAGAATGGGCCCGGTCAGAACTCGACCCGAGGGAATCAGCCAAACAGCAGGCTGATTAGGGACGAGATGAAGCGTTCTCAATTGGTGAGGTGGTCTTCCTTGAATGAGGAAAGAACGAACCTGGATGAAAAGCCGAAAAATTCACCTCGATTTTCACTTCCAGTACAATCAAGGTAAATTTGGGGGACAATTATTGACAAATAAAATTCCCACAGGACGAAATCGTCCTAAGACGAAAGGGAGCGCGAAAGGAAGAAGGATGACGAAGCGAAGAGCGACAAAGGACTTAGGACGATCGAGCGAGTAGTCAGGACGAAGACGTGTGATGCGGTTATCCCCACGATCATAACTGTTGGGTGGATCTCCCTCCACAATCAGGAAGTTGGGGTACGTGGCTCAGCAGTTACCAGCACGCCTCAAGAATCGCCGGGAAACATTGGAACTGCCCTGAGCAGTTAAGGAGCGACACTATAAAATTCGCTTACACTAGGAGAAGAAAATGAGAAGAAAAAATGAAGACTCATTCGAGCATATTTTATTTTTTTATTTCTTAGCTTATACCATAGGACTGTAATTTGTGTGCTTGTGCCCCTTGGAGGCTTATTCATTCGATTCAATACACCCATTGCTTGGACTTTGTCTCAGGAGGTTTGAACCTTACTTGCTTTTTTTCCTGCACGCGTAAAACCTGCGCAAACACCTTCTCTCCATTTCTATCTCTTGATCCTTCTTTTTCTGTGTGAGTGATGTGTGCGTGCACCATGAACTGTCTGCGTGTGTCTTTCAATTAACTGTGTGTGTATGTTCCTCCGTGTAACACGTGTGGGTTATATATATATATATACAATACATGAGTGTAGCATTTTCTAGAATAATAAAATGTGTGTGTGTGTTCCCATTATTCCACGTGTGTGTGTCTTATATATATATATATATATAATACATTTGTATGTCTAGATATTTCTAGAATTATTTATTATTTGTGTGTTAATTTTCAATTGATCCCTCAAGTTTTAATTATCATTATTTTATAACTAATTTAAAAAAAGTCCCTATTTTATAATAAAATTAATCTCGCGTTCGGACGCGGCCTCATGCACGGAAAATATAATTCACGCAATACTCTAAAATAATCTGGGATGTTACAACTGTTCCTTCGACAATTGAATTTCATGTTGGAAACAAAAATTGCCTTTCTTCGAATTTTTCATCTCAAATCGTACAAGGATCTTATCGATATAGGATGCCTGAGACATAGCCAAATGTCGTCTCTTGCGATCCCGAAGAATCTAGATCTTAAATACATAATTGGTCTCTCCCAAATCTTTCATTTGGAATTGGTTAGCTAGCCAGGATTTCACGTCCGATAATTTTTTTACATCATTCCCAATAAGTAACAAATCATCGACGTACAAAGCGGGAAAAACCATCTTAACATCAATGATACGCATGTATACATAAGGCTCAGTGACGTCTTGCTCAAAATCATAAGACTTGATCATAGTATCAAATCTTTTGTTCCAAGATCGAGATGCCTACTTGAGTATAAATGGACTTTTGTACCTTGCAAACCTTTTCCTCTTGACCTTGGGCTACGAACCCATCTGGTTGTATCATATAGGTACACTCATCAAGATTTTCATTCAAGAATTCAGACTTGATGTCTATTTGCCAAATCTCATAGTAATAATATGCGGCATTGGAGAGAAGAGTGCAGATGGATTTAATCATGGCTATTGGTGATAAAGTCTCCTCATAGTCAACTCCCTCTTTTTGAGTATAACCTTTGGCCACTAGTCTAGCCTTGAAGGTCTGTATCTTCCCATTTACTCTTCTCTTTCTTTTGTAGATTCATTTGCAACATATAGGTTTTACCTCAACATATTGATATATAAGTTCCCATACTTTGTTGGAGTACATCGACTTCATCTTGAGGTTCATGGCTTTGAACCATTCCTCTTTATCAGAATCATCTATTTTACTATGATTGGTCAATGGATCATCTACACCATCACTATATACGACAACTTGTGCCTCTCCAACTCTTAGATAGTGATCAGGTTGTCGTACAACATTCCCATTATGTCTAGGTGGTAGTTCATTTTGATATACTTGCATTAGATGCTCAGATGTCGAAGATGTTTTGCTTCTTACAACTATTGTTGGTGATGGCGTGTTGTTCGAACAAGCAAGTAACTCATCGAGTAACACTTGACTTCGAGGTTTGAACCCCTCATATAGTCCTCCTAATGAAATATAACACGTGTCGATAAAAACACTTCGTTATCTTTCAGACTATAGAATAATCCACCCATAGTCTCCTTTGGATAGCCTACAAGTATGCACACTTGAGAATATGGCTCCAACTTTGTAGTCTTATTATTTAATACATATGTTAGACACCCTCATATACAGAAATATCGTAACCTAGCTTTACGACCACTCCACAACTGTAAAGGAGTGTAAGGAACAGACTTAGATAGAACTATTAAAGATACAGATTGTTGTTTGCAATGCATTGTAGGAAATGTTTTCTCTCGCGCAGTGAAAATGCCTTAGACAGTGGGATCGACATTCTCCCTCTTTTGTCGTATGTGACCAGTCGTGCTTCTGTTTTAACAATATTTCAGCCTCGGAACAGCCCCCGTACTCCTTTGCATTTAAGCACTACTTCGCGACGCGTGGAGATTTGTTCTTGAGTATGTCACGACGTAAAAGAGTTGACGCCACGACTCATTCGTCTCCGTGCGCGTCGCGATAGCGCTACCATCGCGGCGTGTAGAGCCTGAAAGTTTTTTCCTGGTTTTGTTCTTTGGCGCGTCGCGACGCTGTGTGGGAGTCACGACGTGTTGGCTTAAGTGCTTTCTTGGAGCTATATCCAAGCTCCTAACACGAAACATGTCATGTGTATAGAGCAAAAAAAGAAGAAGAAAGTTTGTTCCAACTCCGAATGATCTTTCGCGCTATATCTCGCTACCAAACAAAAGAAGCGTGGGCTTTACTCACAAAACAAAATCCCTAAACTCTTTCAAAACATGGTTTTAAAACCAACTCCCTAAACACTTTAGAGATTGAGTTAAGATTTTTCACACTAGAAATTTTCTTCTCTTTTGTTCTTCTTCTTTTTCTTTCAACACTTGAGAGAAAACAAGAACATTGGTGGCTAGGTTTTCAAGAATGAAAAATCTATCTCTCAAGAAAAAACTCAATTTTTTCTTTTTATACTTAGGGTTAATGTTAAACAAAAAACCTAAGCATAAAAAAAATATGAATTTGTGTTGCTGGAGCGTAATCCCAAGAATATCGAAAATAATTTGACAATACTTAATATAAAACAAATCAAATCATATAGGATTCAATTCATCCCATTCACTCATTCCATCACGATGGAATCATAGAAAGCTAATATTGACCAAGAATCATATTCTTTCAATAAATAACCATAGAACTAATTGCTCATAAATTCATTTGTTTAATCATATCAAATGTTTTTAAACAATTCAAAGACTCACGATGAGTTTTAAAAGAAACAGATTTCAAACTTCAGGTCGAAACTCTTGAACCAGTCAAAATATTTGATCTATGTCTCATCAGAATAGATTGAAAATTTCTCGAATCCCTCAAGGTATTAATATGTGTTTCTTCAGAAACATGTAACTAAGTGGTGACAACTCATCAACAAAGTTACAAAGTAAAGAAAACTACCTAGAGTAATATAATTCATTAAACTACATAAATCCAATGAATTAGTTTAATAAATTTGCACTGTTCTAAGAAATGACCTAGGCAGGTCTGTTCGTTCTGATTCGCCGATAAAAGATGGACTAGATGGAAACCACTTAGAAAATTATAGATCTACGACAAACGGTGGCTCATATCGATATGTGGAAGTAATGGTGCGTTTGTCAGCCATTTCTAAACAAGGTGGAATGGTGTGTTCGCTAGACAATGGTTGTCGATGGTGGCACATGTTGCCCACGCTATCGAAGTTATCGTTGACAACAGGTGAAAACTTCCCCTAACCCTAAACCTTCTCAATATGTCTAGATGTGTATTATAATCTTTTCTATGATGCAACTATGATTAAGAAAAAGATTTTATATAAATTCTTTGTTTAGGGATTTAATTGATTGATAGTATATTAATTAGTTTTATATACTTTCTTTATTTAGTGAGATCTTGATTGATAACATATTGATATAGGCTATAATTAAGAAAAAACTTCTCTATTTACCTAATAGATTTCAATTTATTAAATTCTAACCCTAAATCTAATTAAATCCAAATTCCTAAATCCTAATCAAAATATTTTGAAAAAATAAAATAAAATACTTAACTCTGACTATCCTGTCCGTCTAGGAGCCGCCTAGAAGACTTATGCGCTATACGCTTCCCCACCATACGCTTAGCGCCTAGTGTTTTTTTAAAACCATGGAAAATTGATGACCAACTGCAATTGAATGATTAATCTTTGAACTTGGCAGGCAATTGTGGTTGGCATGTTTGCAGGATCTCTGTTCTACAAACTTGGTGATCAATATAACCAACAGAAAAAGAACTCAGTAAGGGTTATCCACTATGAGCATAATGCTCATAAACCTGGTACAGCTTCCAGTGTATATGCTCCAACGACCAGTATTTGACAAGCATAAACACAAAGATTGTTCAGAACTTCTGCTTACATAGTTGCTCACTGCCTAGTCAATCTGCCACAGACGCTCATAGAAGTAAGGTTCTCAATTCTCTTTCCTCAACAGGTTTTGTAAGAGAACTTAAATCTCCATAATTCTTGCAGGCACCAGCATATACTGTTAGTGTATATTTTCTAGCTGGGGTATCACTGTCAGGAAATAGGGCACCGTTTTTTAGTATCTGGTTCTCTTATTTTCTGTCGCATACTTCGACTTCGGTCAGTTTTCTTCTTTTTGAGTGCCATATCCTCAATTCCAGAAGTTGGGAATGGTTTGGCAGGTACTTAGCTTTTTAATAACCACTGTGAGAATTGAAAAGAAAGTAAGCATATGAATAAATAAATTAAAAAATTACAAAACTAAATCCAAATTAGAAAATACCATTAAAAAACAGGTATTTTTCATTATCCAGGAGTCAGAACTCTTGACTGCAGAGATCTCCAAGCACCTTGCACTTAGATCATAGAAATATAACCCAGGCATGACATCAGCTGTACGATACTAATACAAATAAGTTAATTGTTAGGGACCAATTATGGGAGTCAAGTCTACTGCAGCAGAAAGAGAGCAGACTGGGCTTGGGCCAGAGAAATTTGCTGACATCCACAATGCGGGGACCACAAGAATTGGTGAGCAAGGGTGCATAGGCGATTCCACATGTGTTGCTGACGTGGAGAAGGGCAGTTACAATGCTTATGGGCTGTGAAGGACTTGGAAAGAGGAATATAAGGGAGTGAGGATTCGTGAGGGGGGGAGGCTGTTATCATTTTGCTTTTTGTGTGAGAATGGTGGGCATAGACATACCAGCAGTGGTTGGTGGCATGTGTGCCTGAGTCTTTTGCTGTAAAAGAAATCCAGGCGTGTATGCTTGACGGATTTTCTTGTTCTTTTCATTGTTGTTCTTTGTTTTAACAAACTTATTCGGATATTATATTTCACATAACGTTATTGTCAAAAAAGGGTACTATCAAATTGGTCCGACCTGCCGGATTCGAAGCATGGGAAAAATATATTGGGAAGATTATTCAATCTTTTTATCTCTGAAAGATGAAGGATCGGTTCAAGAATACATAGCTGATTTCGAACGCTGTTTAAGGGAGGCACCACTCGCAACTGAAGATTTTTACATTAATTGTTTTTTGAATGGTCTTCAACTAGAGGTAGTAATGGAGATCAACTTGGCAACGGTGGATTATTTAGATGATGTGATAGATCAGGCATTGTGGGTGGAACAGATTAAGTTAAAGAAAAAGCAATTTGATTGGGAATATCTTTTGGATAATTGGAGGGGTGATTTAGCACATAAAGAAGAAAGAAAAACAAATGAGGAAGATAATCAGTAAAATGGATGAGTTGAGGAACTACATGAGGGCATGGACGATAGATCAGAAGCTGACTCATGAGAGAGGAACTCCTGAACCAGGAGAGAACCCATTGGTTGGGTCCGTGATGCGTGAGGAGAAACAAATCTCTGAAGTGGTGGATAACGAAGAGGGAACAGCAAAGAAAAAATTGGAGGGAAAAATTGCAGGTGAATCACAAGGGCAGAGAACAGAAATTGTTGTTGGAGGAGACAGAGTTGACAACGCATGTTTGGGGTCAAACAGGGCAGATGTTGGAGTCAACAGTTAGGGCTCCACCCAATTTCAGTTTTCTTTGGCCTGGGTCGAAGCCCAATAACCAAAGTAAGAGATTCATAGTTGGTGGATTGAAAGAGAGCCCTCATGCAGAATGTGTGGTTACTATTCACAGGGTAGATGAGTCAACTAAATCGTTGGAATCTAGGGTGATCACTAGGGGGCACAATTACAGGGAAACGAGAGAATTCCTATAAAGGGTGGCCGAAATCTAACCCACTGGGAACAAGGTGAGCAACATGTAAAAGAGTTCAAGGCCCTGGATGAGAATAGGCATTTTGATGGAGGTGGAAGGGGAGACCACGGTGCTTCGCAGGTCTCTGAGTTGTGTAACGGTGACAGAGTCTGGCGATCGGAGGAGAGTTTTGGGGATGGTGAAGTGGGCTATGGAGAGGCTGTGACGAATTGTGATGAAACCAAGAAACTCATGGTGGATGAGGACATTAAAATGAGAAATACGATGAAGAGGATGAAGCTTCCCCTAGAGAAGGAATTAGAGACCAATCTCGTGGCCACGTTCATCTATTTCAATTCCGGAAAGTATCTGGAGGGTCTATCTAATTGGAACGATGACAATACGAACACCCATATTAGAGTATCTTTTCGAGTAATGAATGGGCGACATCAACTTGGTACAAACAGTGGCAAACTTACCATGAACTGCAGCAATACCAATCTACCATCTAATGGCTCCATCATTAGGTGTGTTGATGATGTCCAGAAATCAGTGTATGCTAAACTGTTCCAATTACAAATTTTGACAAATTGGCTTGCTTATGATATGTTTTTATGCAATACCTATATTAGTGTTTATGTTAGAGCTAGTGATTTGGCATTGGCGAGTAAGTTGTTTGATGGAATGCCTAAGAGAAATTTTGTCTCCTGGAGATGCATCAGAATTGGGTATACCCAAAAGGGGATGTTTAATGAGGCTTATAAGTTGTTTAAAGAAATGGTTTATGCAAGTTTTTTACAAAATCATTATGCTCTTGGTAGTGTTATCCGAGCTTGCCTGGAGTGTGGAACAACTAGGCTTAAATTTGGTATGTTATGCGTGCATTTTGCTGTCTATGATCCAGGCCGACATGGCTTTGTTATCTATCCATCCACTGTCCCAACTTACTGGAAATGGCTTATCTATATGAACCCAGTACACTGGGCTAATATTCTGTATTGCAAATGTCATCTCAATGAAGGCTACATACACCCCTGCACCAACTACCTCAGCCAACTTCCTTTCTGTGACCAATCCCCTACAATGTCAGTAGGAAATGCTTACATAAGCCTTTTTATAAGCTTTCTGAAGCTGCTAAAAGACCCTGGCTACCTTATGCTATTCTACTAGGCTGGATAGTACTTGCTAACTTCTTGGGATTACTGGGGCTCAAGAATATAGAATTCACAAGAACAAGCCAGTCATTCCCCTTCTCAAAAAGGTACCAACAATTCACAGTTGCAAGGATTATTCACAGCGAATTCCATTCTCGCAGTAGATTCAGATGACTTTATACAACCAAACAAATAAAGGGCTTGACGAACTCCATATTGATATGGAGATGAATGGACAAGGAATTCCAGTGAAGCCAGTGACTCTTATATTTGCGGACCTGTCATTTTTAAGGTGTGTTTCTACATCCTCTGCAATTACAATCCTTCAATATTTCATCTCTCTTGTGTTCTTAGGTTTCCCAACAAGCATCTGATTATCTGGGGAAAAAATGAAAAACAACAGACTCTTCCATGCAAGTAAATAACACTATTTTATTGCACATCAGGTATGGAGAAGCATTAAATGGAAGTACGCCACTTTTCACCTATGTCACAGGCTATGCTAAACTCCAACACATGCTAGCTATATTAGGTGGTTCTTCAACAAGCAAGGAAACACTCCTCAAATGCTTGGCTGAAAGGATACCTTTTACAGGCAGTCTCAATGGAAACCTCTTGGTAAATGGCATCCCAGCAGTAGGTGCTTCCTTTTCCAGATTGATAGGTCATGTCAAGAAGCTTGCTGCTCACCAACCTTACCTCTCTGTATGTGAATCCCTTCAATTCAATGCTGCAATCCGTCTTGGAGAAGCAGTTAGCCCAATGAGCCGATGCATTCATGTTCAGCGGTCTTCAACTTGGTTTACTTCCCTATTCCAATAAACTAGTTGGATCGATTCCTGATGCCAGCAGAAAAACATTTGAAATAGACAAAGATTACCATTGCCGTTCAGCTGGCTGCAAGCCCAAGTATCTTCCTCCTTGAAGAACTAGTTTCTGGCCTTGATACCACAGGAACTTGACAATCCTCTCTCTCAAGTGTGAAATTCAGGTCGGGTCATTATTGCCTCCAACACACACCTAATGCACGCACACTTTCCTTCTTTGACCTGGCTCTCATTCTAACAGAGGAAGGCCATCAAGCATATTTTCGCCCGTTAAGATCTAACTGCCACATTGTACTGCATTATTTCGTGTCAATCCCCAAGACCCCTAGATATTAAAAAAGAAAGTCCAGTTAGCTAAATAATGCGGGCTCTTGGCTTAGGAATAAGAAAAAGGGCACCCCTCACCATTGATTTAAAAAACAGCCAGACGCGGCGCCGCGTCTATGCCTCGCGCCTCAACCCGCGTCACTGGCGTGAGGCGGCCAGAAAAGAAAATATATTTTAAAAAAAAAAACTCCAAAACGACGACGTTTTAGGAGTATTTTTAAACCCCAAAACGTCAATAAAAAAAAATAAAATAAAATACGAGTTTTTTTGCCAAAGCGCTCCTCTCTCTGCGTCCCTCCTCTCTGTCTCGCATCAAGCTCTCTCTCTCTCGCATCCGTCTCTCTCACATCGCTGCTCTCTCTGTTCGGCGTGAGGTAAGCTTGTTGTTGCTTATGCTTTTCTTTCTTCAGTTTGTTGATTTGATGAATTGTTCCTTTCTCTGACATCTCTCCTCTTCTTTCTGTCTAGGAGAATTAATTGGGTATAGATTGGGGTTCTGATGAGTAGTTTAATTTGATTTGATGAATTGTTTAGGATAATTAATTGGCTATAGATTAGGGTTTTGATGAGTGGTTTCATTTGAAATGATGAATTGTTTAGGACAACTAATTGGGTAGAGATTAGGGTTCTGATGAGTGGTTTAATTTGAAATGATGAATTGTTTGCTTCCTTTTATTTTCATATTTAATTTCTGATGAGTGGATTGCAGTCACGTGTGGAGGATACAAAGTAGCTATGGTTCTGTTATACACTTGAAGTAACAAAGTAGCTCTGGGACATAATGGTTCTATTATATACTCTGTTGTAGGTTGTCGAAAACAGCTTGTTTTAGTCCAGCTTGTTTTATTCTTTATGGTAGATGATTAGCTATGGTTCACAATATATATGTTTTAAATTTTTTCAGTAATACGTCAGCTCGAACAGATCAGGCTTGGAAGTACGGCCATGGAGTTCATGTGGAAGATGGAAAGGAGGATTATAAGTATATTGAATGTCATTTTTGTGTTAGGACAATCAAAAGGGTGTGTAGAGTATGAAAGAACACCTTGCGGGTATTAAGGATAATGTTGCACCATGTACATTGGTTCTGCTAGAAGTACAATCTAAGATTAAAAAATTCATGAAGAAAAAACATGATGCAAAAGAGGTTGCACAAATTTTTAGAGAAGAAAGTATTGATCAATGAGCCTCCCTATACCATAAATCTTTTGGTAGTTCAAACAGTAGTGTATCCTAGGGAAGAATTAGAGGGCCAATGGATAGATTTGTGGTTATTGTTGAAGAAGGAGTTTCAGAGGAATATCCGGTAGGCCTTTTACAAGGAAGTGTTCACAATCTTCGTGATCGCACAACACAAGATATTGATAGATTCTTTTTGAGATTAGGCGTGGGTTTATTTTATGCAAGGACAAACTGTTGCTCGATCTTAAAGATCAATCTTTCGCAGATGTGCAAGCAAATAAATTCTTAAATAGGCAAGGATTTTTGGCATCAATCTGGCTAAAACCACCATCTTCAATCGTATTCCCGGTATGTGAATTATTATTTATGTGTTATTATTACTAAGATATTATATGAATTTTAAAAGTGTGTATTCATTCTTATTACAGCTGATTGGTGGAGAGCATATGTCGATGAAACTCCCCAACTGCAGTCTTTAGCAATAAAGATTTTGAGTCGAACTTGCTCATCCTCGGGATGTGAGCGCAATTAGAGTATATTTAATAGGGTATGACCTAATAACTTGTCAATACTTAATTTAAAAAAGCATGTACATGAAATTTACGATAATTAGAATAATTATTTTTGTATATTCATACAAAAAGGAGAAATAAATTATCCACCCAGAAATTGAACTCATTAGCGTACATAATGTACAATCTGATTGAAGTCAAAATTCATGAAAAAACGATCATTGCAAGCGGATGATGATATCCTTGGTTGAGGGTGAGTTACATTCTGCTGATGAGTGGTTGGATGGAGAAAGTCTTGTTGAGGAAACTTCAATGGAACAACCGAGTGGAAGTAGACCACTCGGTGCACAAAAGAGAAGAGATCAAAGTAAGTTAATCTTTACAGATAATGCAATTTACATAATATAAATTAAATAATGATACGAAATTATGTTATTTGTTAGGCAAAGGAAAGGCTCCACAATTAGTGGATGAAGACAAAGCAAGTGGAGGAGAGTCTTTGGAGGTTAACTTATTTGATGATTATTGGTGGTTTTGTTTCATGCACTGGACACACATGAAATATTTAGGATAAATATTATTAATTATTTTTTTTTTTAATTTATTTTGATGGATGGATAAATGAATGTATTTTGGATTTGAGAATTCTTTATTATACTCTAGTTTTATAATTTTAATTTTTTTTTTGACGATCGGATTGAGGCGCCCGCCTTGCCGCCTTGATTCAGTCTACCTTGCGCCTCAACGGCCGACCACCTCCAGGCGTTATTTGTATTTTTGAACATTACCCCTCACTAAAGTTTTCAGAAATCTACAAGGCTAGCACGTTGCAAGAGATCAACTATAATGAAATTTCCAATATAAAGAAGTTCACCAAGAACAGAAAACCAAAGTATTCATATGCTACTAACCCATCTCCATATTCATTGCAAGTCATTTTGGTACTTGGAATAACTCAAAGATTCTTGTGGAGGAATAGGCAATATACATATGGCAAACATATGGGAAGCGGCTCTCTGTATTTTCAATTTGAATACAAGGAGTAACTTCATGTTCACTTTATATCTACATGCAAGTTCTACTCATTGGCGTGATCTCAGCCAACAATGGTATTTCCCAGATTGGCATGGATAGGTTGGTGTACTTCCGAGAGAAAAGAGCTAGAATGTATCATCCAATCTTTTATCCAGTATCATGGGCAGTGGCTGAGATTCCTTAGTTTTTCATTGCAACACTTGCAGTTGTTGGAATTGGCAACGACACGGCAGGAATTGGTAAAGGATCTGCTGCAAAATATCTTAGAAAATGGACTCTACTATTTCTGTTCACACTGTGCAACATATTTTGGAGTGATGATCACATTCCTAGCACCGTTGCCAACACTGGCAGCATCTGTTGTGTCAATTGCCACATTGCTGTGGGTATCAACTTCTGGTGTGGTGTTTGACCTATCTGACATAAGGTTCTATCGCTGGATGTACTGGACTAATTCATTCCAATATGCAATGAATGCAATGACATCCATCAATTTTTTACTGTGAAGAAAAGGAATGCGAATCGGATTGCAGGTGCCCACGACTGCCTGATGGGTCACGTGTAAGGAATAGACCGGCAACAATGAGAAGTTTGAACCATGAGAGGAAAGATAAAGACATGCTCATATTGTCCACAATATGGTGCTCTTTGCCAGCCTCGCCTATCTATTCTTTATTGTTCTAAAGCACAACTCATCCCCTCGTGTCTAGTCTAAGTCTATGCGTTAGATAGATCTAAGATCCAAAAGTGAAAAGATATTGATGAAGCATGTCATACCACAAAATAACATGGGAAAGCATCCAACAGAAGCTAGAAGATGAGACGACAGATATAAGCAAATAACACAATTCTTGCGTCGACATAAAATTCCAATGGCAATGAAGAAGTACAAACACTACATTGCATTACCATGATAATAAGACGATTCATTTTTTTCCTTTCCCCTTAATTATCTACTCAGTTAATCCTGTATGACTAAAAGGATAAAACACATCTATATCTCTGTCAGAACCTCAGGTTCTGAAACTGACCAGGAATGATCCATATTCTAGAATAAGCAAGTCCACATTCAGTCATTGAATTAAAAAGGTTATATTGATAAAATAAGCACACAACAGAGATACCAATTTTTGCTACAAGTTCCAGACTTCAATCATCTAAAACATAGGCAAGTAGCATATGATGGATGCCAGTGCGTATCTTAATATGACAATTTTTTTTTAAAGAATTAGGACATATTACTACAGGAACGACATTACAAAACTGAAATGCCAGACATGGAGGATAAATTCAAGTGGCACATGACATGCAACTCTATGAAAGCTTCACATAACTGGTGCAACAAAGGGATGACTGAAGAAACATTGGAGCTATCCCCAATCCACAAAGGGAAGTGGCGGATATCCACCTTCAGGTGGAGGCTTTAAGGACGGAGGTAGGTTGCCCAATGACATTCCCATTCTATATCTCACGATATCACCTATGAATTAAAATTACAAAAAAAAATAAAAAAAAGTAAGCAAGAGGGAAACAAAAACAAAAAATAAACAAACAAAAAAAACTAGAAAATTTTTTTCCGACTAGGTTGGGTCGGCTAATTGGATTCTTTGACCGATGCCATTATACTCTATCCGGAATCATTGTCTCATTAAGCTCAGTAAATAAGAAAGAAATTCAAGTATAAGATCAAGTCCATAAATTTATAGAACTACCTAGTCATAAAAAGGGTACCAACTAATACAATTTTAACTAATGTGATTGAAGGCCCAATAGGAAAGAACTAAACTACAAAAATATTTTGTTTTGGAACTTAAGAATGTAACAAATTAAAGGGCTGATCAGAATTCAACAGAAATATGTTAACGAAATAACTCAAGCCTAATCAACAAGAAGTTTAAATTTACCAGCCAAAGAGCTTCCACCATCTAAAAAAATCCTTGGATAAACCGCTGATGCATGAGCATTATCCATGAATCCTGTAGCTTAAAAATTGTAACATTTTTTTAAAGGTAGCATTGAAAAAATAAAACATATTAGATAGTAAAATGTAAAAGAATGCATATTACAAGGGATCATATAAGAAATTCATAAAAAAAATTTCCAAAACATGCTTCCCATCAAAGAGTAAGAACCTGATCACCTAAATTAACACAACAATAAAATACAAGGACAAAATTGTACCTACAAAACCTTGATTCAAAGTTTTTTGTGGGTTGCTGTCCTTGGGATGGAAGAATTTACAGGAATCTCCAAATAGGCAAAAACCCTTCAAACCAAATCAAAGTAAACACAGTGAATTCAACATAAAGATAGTAAAAACAGCTAAATTTAAAAAAGAAAATTTCAAAAATGCACCGTTTTGACGAAGCGGCTGCAAACCCCTATTGGAAATCCATCTGGGTAAGCTTGATTTGTCTCTGCAATCAAGAAAGCATAAGCCAGAGAGTATAAAATTTATTTCAGGTAAATTCATGCATATTTTATATATTTTTAAGAAAAAAATAAAGGGAAAAAATACTGACCATTGAGAGAATCGTACCAAAGAGCTTTGGCTCGAAGATGTTGGATGCCTTGAAGATGGCGTTTTCTGGCGAAATGAGTGTCCTGAAACTGCTTGTCACAGTAGTCGCAGTAATATTTTCCCAGCGGCATCTTTGTGACTCGTGTGAAATTTTCTTAAAGAATATTTATGTAATAAAATAATTTTATTTTGTGAGATTATAAATTAGTGTTAATATTGGTGTTAATTATGTATTTAGTATAATTGTTGGGGTTTGTGCGGCGGAAACGCGTCAGCGGATGAAATAAACTTTTAAAACTATTTTTGTTTTAGATTAATAATCAATTATCCATATTTCACCAAAATTACTCATTAATATTAAATATTAGAAGCGATTATTTATAGAGATTCGGGACAAAAATTCTGAACATACTTTCACGGGTACACGTTAATCCATTCACCGGTTCACTGAATTGACCGATCGGGATAACCAGACAACCGAATCATTCCCAAAATCAAACCAGCCCACTGCTATAATGACACATTTATTGTAGTATTGGCTAATTTTGGTATTTTTATCAAATTACTATTTTACCCCTAGAATGAAAATTCCCAAACACTACCAGATATTTTGGGAATTTTTCCTATGAATAATTACATGTTCAATTTCATTCATAACATATCAATTTCATAAATTATATAAAATTGAATTAATTTACACAATTAATCAAATTAATGCAAGTTAATTCAAATTAACTATAAAATTACACACTTTAATCCAAGAAAATTATACCAAGTAGAGTCGCCACATATGAAATGCTCATGACAATTCTAGGCATATTTAGAGTGGTAGATAAATTTTAGAATGACAATTGTTTAATCTATATTATTCATAATTAATTACCCAAGTTTTCAACAAGTATACTTCATATAGTGAGACTTTTTAGGTTCAAATATATTTATCACGGAATCAGTTTCCGTGTTCGTAAATTGCCCACTCATAAATTACGATAAAATGGATAAACGCACTAAATCATACAAGTTAAGGACATTACATATGTGTAATTCTTTCATCATATACCATTTGAATTGTACCACATATACTGTCATGACATATTAGTGATCTTTTAATCAATATTCAAGACTCGGTCCAGCATATATCATAGCCACGGATTTAAAAAACCAACAAAGTGATAGCCAAATCCTATACACAAGACTGACGGATCCTCTCTGAATACATCACTATATATCATGAGCATCGATCTTTACCCGACAAACAAGAGGATGTCTGATCTAATGTTCAATGACGTGACTGTCATCTAAGAGTGGGAGATCACTCATATATCCACAATAATATCTCAAGTTGAAGGATCTCATATGCTACTCGACTTTAGAAACTTTATATTTACATTGTGTTAGTGTCATAGACATTCCCAAGGCCTCTACAACATGATTTCGGTGTGTAAATAATCATAATAAGTTGCGGAAAATTACTTACAATGAATGGATGAGAATTTAAAATTCTTTGATGTAAGTTGAGAGCTCCAAGCTTTGTTTTGTGTTCCAAACTCAAGGATGAGTTTCCATATTACCTTGATTCACTCTTGAAGTGCTAGCTCAAAAGAAATTTTGCAACAAAACTTCAATGTGAGGGAGAGAGATTCACGGCAATTGCAAGGAAGAAGAAGAAGGTTTGCTGTGAATAGTAACTTAGTCTTACTTCCAAAGTTGACTTGCTAATTTATACAAAGGTTGAGTGTTGGTTTTGGTTTGAGTGTATTATAAGTAAAGCCAAGTCTTACTTGCCAACAAATCAAATCCAATTCAAGCCTAACCACTTCCATCACATGTCCAACAAGTTGATGTAAGTGTAATGGGTCCCATCACTTTTAAATTCCAAATTTAAGTCGGCTAACTCAACACGGAACTTCGCTCGGGCCCGGGTTCATTTAATTCCAAACTAAACGTATTTACCGTTGCGGCATAATTAAATCCAATTTTAATTAAATAATAATACCTAAATAAAATTATTACGAAAATCGCTTACGAATTAATTCCAAATTAATTCGTTTGCCCGAATTAAAATCCAATTTTAAATTCCGCTTTGAAATCTAATTTCAATTAATTATATCCAATATATTATTTAATCGATTAATTCCAAATTAATTACGTTCTCTCTTCTATTCGAATTTTATCCCATATAAATTCTTGCCGTAATTAATCCCAGATTAATTTTCTCTCTCTTATAATTAATCCTAAATTAATTTTATTCGAGTCAAATGTCATCGGTGAATCTTTGGGAAGCGACCAATGAGATCCCTGGATATATTGGCAGTAAATACGGTCATCAGACTATCCGAATACGTGCGTACCTAGTACCATGTTCTTACCAATCTACAAGACATGGTTGGCTTCTAGCAAAGCACCGTGCCTACCCAATTCTCCAGAAATATTCTTTTAAGGAATACATAATCTTTATCAAGCATAGTATACTAAGTATTGCGTATTACGATCCAGTATCGGATGTCTAATGCTTGGCTTGGGGCTGGAATTGTGTCTGCCCCGTACGAAGCATATATCGGATCACTAGCAACTAGTCTCTTTAATCGGATAATCATGACATTGTCATATTATCCCGATAGCTGCAGCATATAAGAGCACCAGTTATGTATCATGTGTGATCATCATCTCCATATGACTGAAGTGACACTTCCATCTTGACATCACATCCAATACACTATAATTCTCAATACACCCAGAAGAGGCGTACACAGAACCTGTTAAAGCTCCGGATGACCAAAACCAAAGCGTACTGATTGTCGCAAGTATTAGCGATGCAAGTCTCAAGTTAAGACCACATACACCTACCCTGATACGGATATCCATAGACACATAGTCATACTACCAATAGGATTCTGAGGGGTCTATCCAGAGCGAAGCTGTTCCCGGTCCAACGGCTAACAGAACCTCCTATCACACTTGCATAAATCCTATACTTAAATATATGAGAACTATGTCGTTAAGCTTCCATAACGCGCACACGTGCAATACTAGTCTATTCCGCATTATCGATGTCCAGTCTCTATAATACTACGACTAGGGATATTTAATGATTAACCTTTCGTGGATTAATACTGTCTCATATCTTATTAATCTGGAACTAATCATAAGGACTTTTATCATTTATATATATCAAAGTAATCTAATTACAAATGATAAAATAGTAATTTCCTTTGTCACATAGTTAATTTGTACAAAAACCACAATGTCTGTTACAAATAGTGATGCTATGGGTCATAATTGTCCAACAATCTCCCACTTGGCTCATAGCCAATCACTCAAGTATCTAACACATGAACTATGTACATGTCGCTCAAACTTTTACTGAGAAATAACTTTCGTCAGTGGATCTGCAATGTTGTCATCTTAAGCGATCTTTTTCGATCTTCACATCGCCACGATGATTGATCT
>SKCR01011736.1:0-53269 GCA_019454045.1 Zanthoxylum bungeanum
ATTTCTGGTCAAGGTTTACATATCTGGTCGGTTGGTAAACCCGTGAGACTGGTACGTATTGTATATTATAATTGTTTTAATGGTTTATCTCAGTAAACCATGAGTCTTGGGAGACTCGTATAGATACGTAGGTATTTATTGGATAAATACTGAACGACTTATGTAAGGATTTCTGTAGATGGTACACCAACGTCAATATGAATCTTTACGAGTCGAATAACATATTAGCTCTTTTGACTTGTGATACCATTGTGGATATGTGAGATATTCTTTGTACTTTGATGACAATCACGTTAACGATCTTTTAAGATCAGACCTCCGCTTGTTCGTTGGGTATGGACTGATACTCACGATATCATGTGATATATCCAGAGAGGATTTGTCAGTCTCGTGTACGGGATTTAGGTGTCCGATTTGTGATTCTTTGAAATCCTTGGTCTGAGGTATGATTGGAAACGAGTTCCGAATATTTATTGAAGAATTATAATTATGTCGCGACACATGAATTATTCATAGCGGAGATTAGACGTTTAATTTATATCTCCGAAACAATTCGGATAACCTATTACAGAGGGATTATATGTATGCGATGACTTCGACTTGGATGGTTAAACTTGACTATCTGTGGTCCTCGTAATTTATGAATGGATGAATTACGGACATGGAAATGGTTTCCATGACATATAAACTGAACTTAGAGAGTCTCACAATATAAAGTGTACTCGTTGAGCACCTGGGCAATTAATTATAGATAATTCGGATTATTCATAATTTACACATGCGTATTAAATAATGTGTATTTGTATAGGATACATAATTTAGATTAGACACACATTATTAACCTATTGGATTTTGACACTTGTTTTGTTATTATTATTAATTAATTAATTGTTAATTAATTATTAATAATAATAAAATGGAAGAATATTCTTGGAATATTTTTCCATGTGTTTATTTTATCTTTTTGTTAATTATTAAATAAATTGATTAATTTGTTAAATAATTTAATTTAATTAAGAATATTACATGGAATATTCTTAATCTTTGGCAAAATTTGATTTGTCAAACCATGTAATTTGGACACATGAATTTTAATTAACAAAAAATCAAAATAAAATCTTACTTTGGATAAGATCAATGAGGTGGCAAAATTTTAACCAAAAATAATTGTTATTTTTGTTGAAATTTCTTGCAAAATTCGAAATTGGCCAAAAATAATATATAAATGAAACTTGCTTTCATTTTGCAAGCTTTTTGGCCATTTCTCATGTGTTGAGAACCAAAGAAAAAATTAGGTTAAGTTTTTGAAACAAAGCTAACAACACCAAGGTGAAGAAAATTGGAGAAAATTGGAACTTGAAAATTAAGGTAATTTAAGTTCCTAATTTCTATTTTTTTTTAAGCATGTGAAATATGTATGAGATATGTATGTTGCATGTTTAAATTATATATGTATCAAGGATATATATATTTGAATAAAAACTTGGTGTTGGATGTTTAATTAACCTTAATAATGTTTTCTTATAAGCATGTGTTGTTGGATTAGTTAGTGAATTAATCTTCAAAATTAAAATTGTCATTCTAGAGTGGTATTGCCACTCAAATATTGCCTAGAATTATTCTTGGAACTTTATATTGTGGTGATTTAAATTTGGAGCAAGTTAATTGGATTAATTGGATTAATTTGTTAATAAATTGAATTTTGGCTTGAAAAATTGACAAAAATTGATTCTGGATCGGATCTGGTTTTGATCTTAAAACATAATATTTTTCATGAAAAAATATATTGTTTGGATGATATTGGATGTGTATTGGGTGGTGGATAAATTCCAGAAATTGTTCCGGGGTGAAAACGCGAGAAAACGACGAAATTCACGTCAAAATGAGCTCATTGCATGCCGGCTGTGATCCCAACGAACTGGGCACTGTTCGGGTAGCCCAAGGACTGACTGAACACTGCCCAAGTGTCCGGGATGGCCCGGCTCTGCGGTTTGTCAACCGGTTTGACCGTTTGCCCGTTACGCGTAGTATTTGTCGAAAAATATTTTCGTAAAATAATTCGTCGTGTAATGAAATATATTATGTTATAATGTTAATAAATAATATATTTAAACTTATTTGAGTGAATTAAAAATATTTGATATTAATTAATTCGCTCGGAAAATTTTAAAATGTTTAAAAATCATTTTCGCCCTCCGCCGTGCCCTTCCGCTGCGTCTGCCCCAACAATAAGTCCTCGTGGGATCGATATCTTTTGTACTATTTAAGCGATACATGCTCTTGCGTAACATGTGAAAATCGCAATCATCAAATATCCTTAGGATCAAACATGTTATTTTGACCATTAAACATGCAACTTAAATTATTAAATATGCAAACTCTACCATTAAATATGAAATTTCATGTTTGCATATTTAATGGTTTAAGTTTGCATAATTAATAGTCTAAGTTGGATGTTCAATGGTCAAAATAACATATTTGAACCCAATATATTTAATATCCTTTTGGAAACCAAAGTAATGGCATGATCAACATATACAACAACATGCTTGATGAATTATCATAATATCAGTAACTAAGATAAGAAATTACCAATTATAATTCACCCAAAGAAACATTATTTATTAATGAAATTTCAATTAATCTATATTATATATAAAACCCGAAGGAAAATGAGTCATCTCCTTAATCTTAGGAGAAATAAGCTTATCTCTTTAATCTGTGGAGAAAATTTAATTCCTATACAATAATTAATAAATATTTTATTACTTTTATGAAATATTGAGATTCTAATAATAACTAATAAATATTTTATTACTTTTATGAACTATTGAGATTCGAACTATTAAATATTTTATTACTTTTATAAACTATTGAGATTATCAAGATATGAAGTGATAACTTTATTGAGGCTCTTTAAAATTGTCGATTTTTGATGATTTTGTATAGTTGAATTTTGTGCATAAATTGAAGCTCGTGAGTTGGGTTAAATTTTGCAAGACGTGGTAGCGAGGGCAAATGATGAATTTGTGATTTGTAAGGTTAATTAGTGGTGTTATTTTGTGTATGCTGTATTGAAAACATTAGAGGGTCTAAAAATCAATATGATCATTCAATTAAATCTAAAAATTATTTATTAAAATTATAGTTTAAAAACATATAAATATATGTTATCAAAATAAACATGTGCATCGCACAGATTTCCAACTAGTTTTTAGTAAAATATGTATCTCCAATTCATATGTTTTTTCAAAACACATTACATCGGTCTTCCCCAATTGGAAAAAAAAAAACTCATCCTGGAGTTAATTAAAATTTAGAGGATGGAACTTGACAAACTTAAAATTTTCTTTACAAACAACTTCCTCTTATTTATCTTATGTTGATAGAGATTTTGCGGCTAAGGTTTCTGAACAAAATGGTAAGGGCAAATAAGGAAATTCTCCTCATCCGGAAGGACCAGGGGTCAGAAGGGTATATGTTGTTCTTCAACCTAGCTTGGAGCTCGGGTAAAGGTTTCTTGGGTACGACTGACCAGAAGATACAACATGGTACCAGCTTTAGAGACCGACAAAATTAGAGCCGAGGCTGACCATATTAGGCCGGAAGCTCGGCTTGGTTCTGTCTTGCTTTCTGGAACAAGTTGATGAGTTCACATATTTCGGGTCAGGACGATAGTTTGGGAAGCCCGTCAGGTCACTTGGCCGACCTCTTGAGGACCGATGTATCAGAGTAGTTGGATTTTTTCCCTCCAAAATCAACGCCCACATTCGAAATTCGACCGGCTGTCATCATTAATGAAAAGGTTTGACAGAGTACTTTTACGGTGTGATGTGACAGGAAATCAGAGGGTAGACTTTACTTTCGGCAATGACAGATTGGGGAAGAGAACCTGTCAAATCGTCAAAAATCCGCAGACTTGCAGGGCTGGCGTCATAAAGATATGGAAACAGTGTTGAATGTTCATTAGTATATAAGGGAAGGTTGATCATATTTGTAAGGGTTACAAAAATTTTCCTTTTGAGAATCATTTGTAAAAAATATTGAAAGAGAACAAACTGCTCGGTTTCTTTAGACCTTCACTAAGATAGGTCGGCCGAGCTCGGTTTGGTAATAAAAATGAACCCCCCACCCCACTTTCTGCCCGTGGACGTAGGCAGGATTAGCTCCGCCGAACCACGTTAAATACTCTCTGTTCGATTTCTCGTGTTTGTCTTGTTTTTCGCCAAATTTGCCTTTGGTCTCCCCATAACCAAACAAATTCAAGGTTGAAGAAGGATTATCTCGAAACAACCCCTAAGACGAAAATCACTTGTCAATAGTTGGCGCCGTCTGTGGGGAAAAGAACAAAAAGCAACTTACGTGGTAAGACGATGGCGGAAGAATGGAACCATAGATCGTCAGAGAGCTCAACAACAGAGTGGATGGGAAAAATAGAGGAAAACATGCGGAAGGATATGGAGGAGAACCAAACGCTTATGAAGACAATGTTGGAGAAGCTGGATAGATTAGAAAAAATGAATAACGAAAGGTTGGAGGTTGGTCCGAGTCGGAGGAGAAACGAGATAACAGAGGGAAAGATGGTGGTAGACCTAAGTGAAGATGATGAACCCGGGGGGAAGGATCCCCAGAGGGTGAGGTCGGCTGTGATAGTAAGAACTCTGCGGGCGGAAAGAATACGAGAAGAAGAATGGGAGAGACCCTCAGAATCCTCCAGTAATAGCCCACGCTCTAAGAGGGGGGAAGATGATAGACTTAATGGAGGGGATCAAAAAGTATCTAGTCATAAAACACGTCGCGTTCGGAGCGGCAGGCGTGAGGAAGTTCACGGGAGACACCGTGAGGCCACTAAAAACCATATGAAAGCTTGGTTCAGAAAGGAAATGAGAAAGTGGGAAGATAACTTGAAGACGGATAAAGGGGATAGTCGGGATGGGGAGGCGGCATCTCCCTTCACAGAAGAAATCATGTCCGCTGAATTTCCTAGGCGGTTCACCATGCCTTCTATGAGCTCCTACATGGGCTATACTGACCCTAAATCCCATGTTGAGAGTCTTGTTTTGTTGATGGAGGTCCAAGGAATGGTGGGAGAGGTCATATGCAGGGTGTTCTCTCTAACCCTGAGTGGGCCTGCAATCTTGTGGTTTAAAAGCTTGACTCCGGGAAGTATCGGCAGTTTCTCTCAACTCCGGAAGTCCTTCGTCCGACACTTCAAAGGAGCGAGTGTCCCAAAAAAGACAGTAGGGGAATTGAGTTTGATGAAGCAGAGGGACGAAGATCCCCTAAAGAACTTTGTTGAAAGAAACCACAGCATGGTGCTCGAGGTGGGGCCTATGAGTCGACGGAGGCTCTGGAAAGTCTCAAGGGGTCCCTGAAGGTCGGGATATTTTGGACTCACTTGAGGGTCCAGGACATACCAGACTACGCCACTGCTCTGAAGTTGGCTAGGAAGTTTGTTTTGATGGAGGAAGAGGAAAAGGCCGCCTGGAAGGGAGGGGTTTAAAAGGAAAAAGCGTTGAGTTTGGAGATGCCGCGGAGGCCGGATAGAGAATTGATGAACCCCCCTCCGAGACAAAGGGAGTTCAGGCCGGTGCCTCCCAACAATACGCCAAAATAGAGGGGAGCTCAGATACAAATAAATCATGTGGCCGGAGGAGCATGGTATACGCCTTTGAACAAGCCGATGGCTCAAATCGTGAAGGAAATTCAAGGTATGGGCCTCTTGATGGAGCCCGGTCTGAGGAAGTATCTGGTGGAAAAGAAGAGTGGGAAATATTATTGTGTGCATCATAATATGAAGGGACACTCAGCGGAAGGTTGGAAGGACCTGCGGGAGAAAATGGAAAACCTAGCGCATAATCTTATTGTGTGCATCATAATATAAGTGTGCTTAATCTAAATTGTCCAAATATGTATAATTAGGTGTGACTAATCTCCATTGTCTCCCACTTTAATTTAATACAATTAAATCAAGCCAAAGATTAGGAAATGGATTAGTTAAATGTTTGCCACCTTGATTTAATCCAATTAAATCAAGCCAAAACCACCTATTATTACATACTTACAATTACCATAATATCCTCAAATGGTAGAGATAAATGTATGCCACCTTGATTTAATCCAATTAAATCAAGCCAAAACCACCTATTATTACATACTTACAATTACCATAATATCCTCAAATGGTAGAGATAATTATGATTTTACAATTAAGCCCTTGTGTAATTATTGAATTAATCCAATTAGGTCAAAGTAAATAATCAATGTTATCAAATAACACTTGATTATTTTAGTTGATAATTATAATATCGAATATTATATTTTATAAAAAATAATCGGCTACCCAAGTGCTCAACGAGTACACTTCATATTGGGACTCTCTAAGTTCAGACATGTTCGTCATATAAGCCTAGATAATATGTATGCAATTTGGCAACCTCCGAATTCGTGAAGAACACGAACGACCTTTCTGAACTATACAAGTTGAGGTCATCACATATGTTTAAGAATCCCTCCGTCGTAGGCTATCCGAGTTGTGCTTAGGACACATATAATATACCGTCAAGTTTCCAAGACGCACATCTCATGTCGACATGTCCACGATTCTTCATAACTGATGCGATCCACCCTAAGTGATCGACTTTGGCCAAAGATTTAAGAATCGTGACTTTACTAACATGGATACGTAAACCCCTTATGGTACACATATGGGCTGACGGATCCTATCTTGCTTCGCATTTGATTACTGAGTGCATCGGTCCACACCCAACGAACATCTAGAGGCCAGACCATGAAAGGTTTCTGACATACATGGCATTTAAGTGTGGAGGATCTCACACAAAATCAATGATATCCTATAGTCAAAGGATTACATATGCTACTCGACTCGAGGATATTCCTATTGACGATGGTGTGTACTTCCAACTATTAGGAATCACCAATGAGTCATTCAGTATTCGCTCCAACGAATACCCACATGTCTATACGAGTTTCCAAAACTCATGGTACATCGCGTTAAACCATTGGAACTCCAATTCCAATATACGACATGTGCTAGTCTTCTAGGTTATAGGAATTCGACCGTATTCCAAAACCAACGACTAAGAATATTTACTTTAAGAATAGTTTACACCTAGTGTCAAAACTATTCTAAGGTCGATGTCATTCTTAGCATAACGATACATCAATTTAATACGCATAATGACAATACCATTAATAGGGTATGAAATGAAAAATGTAGTTATTTTATTAATAAATAATAAAATGTAAAATTCGGATTGGCACTCCAAGCACCAACTCCATCATTTTCTGCATGACAATGCACTAATAATTAAGGCGGTGATAAATGGAGCTGAGGTAGATAAGATCTTGGTGGATCCGGGGAGCGCGGTCGACATAATCTCCAAGGAAACCCTGGACTGACTGGGGATAGAATATGCTACGATGACCCAGGACGGGACACCCTTGTACGGGTTTGGGGGAGCAACAATCGTTCCTTTGGGCAGGATACAGTTAGCCATGACAGTCGGAACTTCCCCGCGCACCCGAACGATCATGATAGACTTCACAGTGGTGGACCGCATGAGCAGTTACCAGGTCATTGTGGGCCGGCCTTTCATGATGAAGACAAAGGCCTCCATGTCATGTTATTATTTGAAGCTGAAGTTTCCCACTCGAGCTGGGATCAGGAGTATATGTGGAAGTCAGAAGGTAGCTAGGAGTTGCTTCGCCACCGTTTCAAAAGAGACTCTTTGTATTAAGAAGGGTAGTCGGAAGAAGAGAATAAGGGAGGAGAAGAATGGGACATATGAGTCTCCAGACGCACGGTCCGAGAATTTTGCCCAATTGGGGGCAGCAGAAGAGTTGGATTTAGTGGAACTCTTCGGCCCAGGGAAAGTCATTAAGGTATGAGCGGGTTTGGAGGAAAACCTGAAGCATGACATTCTAAATTTTTTAAAGCAGTATACATATATTTTTGCTTGGGGGCATTGTGACATGCCCGGGATAGACCCTAAGTTCATCAGCCACCATTTAGCAGTGGATCTGGCTCACAAGCCGGTCAAGCAAAAAAGAAGAATATTCAACCAGGAGCATTGTGAGGCGGCAGCGGCCGAGGTGGAGGGATTGTTAAAAGCCAGTTTCATCAGGGAGGTAAAATACCCGAAGTGGGTATCAAACATGGTTTTAGTGAAGAAACCTAGTGGGAAGTTGAGGATGTGTGTGGACTTCTCTGACCTTAATAAGGCATGTCCGAATGATAGTTTCCCACTCCCGAAAGTAAATCAACTGGTAGATTCGACTGCATGTCATGGACTGCTCAGTTTCATAGACGCCTTTTCAGGGTATAACCAGGTAAAAATGCATCCCATGGACGAGGAGAAGACAACTTTCATCACAGATCGGGGGTTGTACTGTTATAAGGTGATGCTTTTCGGCTTGAAGAATGCAGAGGCTACATTTCAGAGGTTGGTGAACAAGGTCTTTAAGCCCCTCATCTGTAAAACCATGCAAGTATATGTTGATTACATGATAATGATGACCATGGAACCGGAGGGTCATTTGGCCGACCTTACGGAAACTTTTGAGCTGATAAGAAAGCATAGCATGAGGCTGAACCCAGAAAAGTGTGCATTCGGTGTATCATCGGGAAAGTTTCTGGGATACATGGTCAGTACACGAGGGATAGAAGCAAACCACAAAAGATCCAAGTAGTTCTGGATTTGAAATCTCCTAAGACAGTCAAAGAGGTGCAAAGCTTAACGGGCCGAGTGGCTGCACTAAACCGATTCATATCCCGTGCAACCGAAAAATGTCATCCATTTTTCAAATTGATCAAGAATATTAAGAGCGATGTCAGCTGGACGATAGAATGCGAGGAATCCTTCATGCAGCTCAAACAGTATTTAGCCCAACCCCCGCTTTTGGCTAAACCGATCCCGGGTGAGACTTTGTTCTTATATTTAGTTGTTTCTAAATATGTTGTGAGCTCAGTGCTAGTACAGGAGGCCAATATGATCCAAAGGCTGGTGTATTACGTTAGAAAAACCCTACTGGATGCAGAGACAATATATCCGGCTCATGAACTGGTGGCACTGTCATTGGTTACGGCTTCTAGGAAGCTGCGACCTTACTTTTAAGCTCATTCTATCATGGTATATACCGACCACCTCTTGAGGCAGATCCTGCATAAGCCAGAGGTTTCGGGCTGGTCAGTAAAGTGGTCGGTGGAATTGAGTGAGCGCGACATATCTTATTTGCCGAGAGCGGCGGTAAAAAGGCAGCCTCTAACAGATTTTGTGGCCGAGTTTACTAGACCATAAATTTTAGAAATTTCAGAGACCAAGTGGGAGTTGTTGGTGGACGATTCTGTTAGTTCACAAGGATGCGGGGCCGGGGTCATCTTGCAGAGTAGTGATGGCGAAGAATTGGTCTATGCCTTGAGATTTGCTTTCGAGGCCACCAATAATGAAGCAGAGTATGAAGCCATTTTGGCCGGATTGATGTTATGCACGGTAGTGGGTGTCCGAGATGTAATCATAAAGAGCGAATCTCAGCTGGCCATCCAGTAGCTGAGGGGTGAGTTTCAGGCCAAAGAGCCTAACATGGTGGCCTATATGGCCAAGGTGAAGAAGTTGGCCGGAGAAATGGGTAGTGTGCAATTCGAGCAGATTGGTCGGGAAAGTAACCATCAGGCAGACTCGTTAGCTCGGCTGGCATCCTCCATTAAATCAGAGAAGCCCATGACCATCCCTTTGATTTGTCTGCAGGAAAGAAGTGTTGGGAAGCCTGAGGTAATAGAAGTGGAAGTAGAAGATGAGGCCTCTTGGATGGACCCGATCAAGAGGTATTTAGCGACCAGGGAGATACCTGAAGATAGGAAGGAAGTGAGAATATTGAGGTACTGAAGCTCTAAATTTTGCCTGATTAAAGGAGTATTGTACCAGAGTTGGTATACGGTATCATTTTTTAGATGACTTGCGATAGAAGAAACTGATTATGTGCTCAGAGAGATTCAAGGGAGTATTTATGGGAGTCACGCCGGCGGGCAGTTTATTGTGTTTAAAGCGTTGAGGCATGAATTCTTCTGGCCGATCATGCACCAAGACGGGATGAAGGTAGCTCGAAAATGTGAAGAATGCCAGAAGAATGCAAACATTCATCACCAGCCAGCGGAGCAGTTGACTTCACTGGTCAGCCTCTGGTCGTTCGCCCAGTAGGGACTGGACATCATCGGGCCAATGCCAGCGGGGCGGGGACAAGCCAAATATGCCATTGTTTCCATTGACTACTTCACCAAATAGGTGGAGGCCGAACCCCTAACTACAATCACAAAGAAGAATGCGGCATATTTTGTGAGAAAGAATATCATCTGCCGGTTTGGAATTCCCCGAGCCATCATCACTGATAATGGGAAGCAGTTCGACAGCAAGGGTTTCAGGAAGCTCTGTGAAGATCTCCAGATCGCCTTAATATTCGCTTCACTTGCTCATCCCAAGTCTAACGGGCAGGTCGTGGCTACCAACAAAATGATCAAGGCAAATTTGAAGGCCCGACTCGAATCTTGTAAGAGGTTGTGGGTCGAAGAATTACCAAAAGTATTATGGGCACATTGGACGACCTACAAGGACTCTACCGGGGATATGCCTTTTTCTTTGGCTTACGGGTGTGAAGCAGTTATTCCAGCAGAGATCGGGATGATCACCCACCGGGTCCGGCATTTTGAGACCGATCAGAATGAAGAACTCGTCAGGAATCACCTCGACCTAATTGAAGAGAAACGAGAGAAGTCGGCTATGAAAGCGACTGTCTGTCAACAGAGAATTGCCCGTTTCTACAATAAGAAGGTTCATGTTCGATCTTTCCTCCCTGGAGATTTGGTTTTAAGGAGGGTCACATTAAATACCCGAAAACCAGAGGAAGGCTCATTGGGCGCCAAATGGGAATGGCCATACCGAGTGGCGGAGATAATAAGACCGGGTAATTATCTTTTGGAGCAGTTGGACGGTATCCGGCACAAGAAGCCTTGGAATGCTGAAATGCTGAGGAAGTACTTCCAGTAGACCTTTTCTTTGAACCACAAAAGTTATCGGATGCGCTGGCCAGAATCAGAATTTTTTTTTAAAAGCCTCTATTGAAATGACCCACCAAGAGTTGTAAGAATGGTAACAGGTCTCATGAATATGAACACGATTTTCTCTTTCTGAATTAAAAAGCTTGTTGCTTAATTGAACGTGAAAGTCATGTTCAATATTCTTGTGATATGCTCGATGCGAATGGGTGACCAGTAACTGAGAAGGGCACCAAGCCCGTGGCACACCAATCCCGGGTGTCATTATCAAACCCCCTGGTGGAAGTGCTCTGACCTGGTTCCTTTCACTTTTGAGGATCCAGAACGCATCAAGAGATGAAGTACATGTGGGAAAACGCGAACCCCTCGTGGCACGCCAATCTCGGGTATCATTATCAAATCCCCGAGGCCGGAACGTTACTACCCCATGACTCGTATTTTTTAGGAATGGATCGAGTAAACCGGACCCAGGGATGTTTCTCCCCCTACAGGTCGGCTGGTGAATCCCGTTGAAGACTATCGGAGAGTATGGCATGGGGACGGCTGAATAGCCTCCATTACCATCATGCTCCCGGGTAAACCGGACCCATAGAGGTTTCTTCCCCTGTGAGTCGGCTGGTGAGTCCCGTTGAGAACTATCAGACAACCTGGCTTGGGAATGGCCGAATGGCCCCCTTGATTGCATGAGTCTCAGGTAAATCGGACCCAGGGAGGTTTCTTCCCATGCGAGTCGGCTGGTGAGTCCCATTGAGAACCACCTAGGGAGGGCACACACGGGGTGTCTTCCTCCCCGTGGGGATTTGCCTGACCGCCCCGGATCGGCGTATCCATAGCCTGATTAGCTGGGACACTGAATTGTAAGGTTCAAAATTGTGTTTTAGGAGGCATCGGGCAGGACGCTGCCTCGGAGCACCCGAGTTGTTATTTTTTCTTGAATTTATGTGGAGTATGTGCCAAGTCACCTCCATTTTTGTTAACTTTACTTTGTTCTAATTTTTATTTTTAGCTGATATCTGGAAAGGGGACACCCGCGCCAGGATCCGCAGAGCCTCAGAGGTTGAAAATCTTCCCTCGTGTAAGTCTCAGATGTTCCACCAGCTCGGGGCTAGATTCGTTCCTCCGAGTCTGTATTTGTTCCACCAGCTCGAGGCTGGATTCGTTCTTCCGAGTCTGTATTTATTCCACCAGCTCGGGGGTGGATTCGTTCTGCTGAGTCTGCATTGTTCCATCAGCTCGTGGTTGGATTCGTTCCGCCAAGTCTACATCGTTCCATCATCTCGGGGCTGGATTTGTTCCGCCGAGTCTACATTGTTCCATCAGCTCGGGGCTGGATTTGTTCCGCCGAGTCTGTGATGTTCCACCAGATCGGGGCTGGATTCGTTCCGCTGAGTCTGTTTCGTCCCACCAACTCGAGGCTGGACTCGTTCCACCGAGGCTACTGATCTCTCCAACCTCGGGGTCGGGGTACGTCCCATCGAGTGCCTGATTTCGGCTTGAGGACGAATCATATGAAAATATTGAGGATGATCCGAGTTGGCACCATGGCAGTTTTTTCTGCAAATATTCCAAGGGTCAGCCATCTGACGGTCTATCAACACACTTCTAATTTTTGTAGTTCCCGGCACCAACTCACACGCTCGTTGGAACCGAGAACTAAGGGACATATGTTGATAGAGATTTGTGCGGCTAAGGTTTCTGAACAGTTCGGTAAGGGCAAAGGAGGAACTTCTCCTCATCTAGAAGGACCAGGGGTCAGAAGGGTATATAATTTTTTTCAACCCGGCTTGGAACTCGGGTAAAGGTTTCTTGGGTACGACCGACCAGAAGATACAACATGGTACCGGGTTTAGAGACCGACAACATCAGAGCCGAGGCCGACCATATTAGGCCGGAAGCTCGGCTTGGTTCTGTCTTGCTTTCTGGAACAAGTTGATGAGTTCAGATATTTTGGGTCAGGACGGAAGTAGTTTGGGAAGCCCGGCAGGTCACTTGGCCGACCTTTTGAGGACCGACGTATCAGAATAGTTGTATTTTTTCCCTCCAAAATCAACTCTCACATTCGAAATTCGACTGGCTGTCATCATTAATGAAAATGTTTGACATAGTACTTTTACGGCGTGATGTGACGGGAAATCAGATGGTAGACTTTGCTTTCGGCGATGGCAGATTGGGGAAGAGAACCTGTCAAATCGCCGGAAATCCGCAGACCTGCAGGGTCGGCTTCATAAAGATATGGAAATAGTTTTGAATGTCCATTAGTATATAAGGGAAGGTTGATCACATTTGTAAGGGTTACAAAAATTTTCCTTTTGCGAATCACTTGTAAAAAATATTGAAAGAGAACAAACTGATCGGTTTCTTTAGACTTTCACTGAGACAGGTCGGTCGAACTCGGTTTGGTAATAAAAACGAACCCCCCACCCCATTTTGTGCCCGTGGACGTAGGCAGGATTAGCTCTGCCAAACCACGTTAAACACTCTCTGTTCGATTTCTCGTATTTGTCTTGTTTTTCGCCAAATTTGTCTTTGGTCTCCCCATAACTAAACAAATTCAAGGTTGAAGGAGGATTGTCTCGGGAGGGTTATCTCGAAACTACCCCTGAGACGAAAATCACCCGTCAACATCTTATAAGTAACCATTTGAAAATATTTGACATTCTTTTCTTGAAAATGAAATTCATTCAAAGACTAAAAATGACAAGCAATTGATGGAGGGAAAACTCCCATCCAAACACCACCCATATGCCCCGAAGAGGCAGATCTTGCAAGTCCGTTTGCAATCACTTTTTTTTTTTTGAAATTGTTGGAAACCTCACCGTCAAACTATTTCTTCTGGGCTTCAGCAGAGCAGGTAAAACCTCCGTCTGTCCCAGAATTTTACAAGAAACACACTCCTAGATTCGAACCTAAGACCTCAAGATGAAATCTTGAATCCTACACCACCAGATCACACTCATTTGGGACCAGTTTGCAATCACATTACACCTTTTAGGCTTAAACTGGATCCTGATTTGATTCATTCTAAAAAATAACCCTTTGGCATTTGTGATCTTACATAAGACCAAATTAACCACATTGAGAGCATCGTATTCAATTATCAAAGGGAAATAATTAAACTCCATAGCATATTTTTTAAAAAAAGATTCAACACATAAAATTTCCTACATCGTGGATTATAGGGAGGATTCAATATGTACGATTGTATGTACTCTATGCTTGCTCGATATCTAAACTAAAACTACAATTATGTGTTGCAGCTGCTAGAAAATCCCTCTTGCTGTTTCTAATAATCATGTTAAGGCTTGATTTTGATCCTTATTTATTGAAGCATCTACATTGAGTTTAAACCATGAAACTGAAGGGGGACTCCATTTTTTCTACGACATAGTAATCCTTTTGTTTCCTAATAAAGCTACTTCAGGATGGATCCATTCTTAGGAATTAAGAGTAGCTGCAGTTGAGCTCAAGACCTCATATGGTTTGATTTTTATGTTTTGGAAAAGATTTGACATTGCAAGAAACTCTCCAACTTTCTCTCGGTTGAACCTCAATTAATTGTCCTTCCTCAAGTTGATCTTCTTCAAGAACAATTTTATTATCTTCCGTTTAAATAGGCAAAACCATGTCAATGACAAAATATCATGAGCTGTCCTGCAATAAAATCAATTATTGCTGACATATTTTTCTCAGTTCATTCTTTTTCTTCTTTCAGAACACGAACTCGGAGAAGAAAGAGATAAGAAGACCATTCTTATAAGTAATGGCAAAACTTCCCACACTTTTAAGATGAGGTTGGCCACCCTCAAATAAAAAGATAAAAATAAAAAATAAAGTTTACATATTTTACCTAGGGGTGGCAAAACGAATCAGCGGATCAAATTTGTATCGAATCCTAAACGAATCGAATCAAAATGTGATGGATTCGTATTCGATTCGTTTATTAAACGAATTCTAATATCATGATTCGTATTCGATTCGTTTATTAAATGAATCGAATACGAATATTCATTTAGTTAATGATATTATTTAATAAAATAATTTACCACACTTGATTTACATTGATTCTTCGTAAATATACACATAAGAAATATGTAATTAATATATTTACTAAAAATACCTCAGCAAATATCGAAAATATTTTTTTTTTCATGATAATTAGCTATAATTTCTCGAATCTTACTTGAAAATTAACCAGAACTAGTAAATAAAAATAATAAAACGAATCCTAAACGAATAAATGAATCAATGAGCTTAAATTCGTATTCGATTCGTTTAATAAACGAATCGAATCGAATTGACCCATTTATTAAACGAATCTATTTTTTCAAACCCGTATTCGCTTTAAAGCGAATCGAATCGAACGAATAAACGAATCCTGACCCAAATTACCACCCCTAATTTTACGTGAATTAACTACAAAATCATTGGTTTCCAGGATACCTGGTGTGATGATAGGAGCAACAAGCGAGGAAAAGTGCATCAGAAGATAACAGATTCGCAATTATGCATTGAACAATAGAAGGATTCGGAAATGAGATATACTTGGGCTGAGCATGGAAGAAAAGTCCTAGAGTGGTGTGTGTGTATTTTTTATTGTTTTAATAATTGGTATTTGGTGAAGGTTGTGCCTAACACAAGTGTTAATTTATTATCTGTTTGATCACAAGTTCAAACGCGATAAATAATAAAAAATAAGACTGTGTATTGTATTACAAATATTACAATTATTTCACGGTAATTGGGAAATCCGAATTTGTCTTAATCTTAGCCCAGCAGACCCTCGAGTAGACCCTGAAGGCCGAATCAGACCCACGGAGCAGACCCACGCACGAATCAGACCCTGAAAGCCGAATCAGACCCACGGAGCAGAATCAGACTCTGATACAGACCCTGAGCGAACTAAGTCAGACCCTAGCGAGCGGACCCTGATGAGCAGACCCAATAGAGTGATTCAGACCCTGAAATGATGTGTGTCTGCCTCTAAAACGACTTTGTGCCTCTGCCTCTGAAATGACTTTGTGCCTTTGCCTCTGCCTCTATCTCTGACCGAACCACTGCTTGCTTTCCTCTGCCTCTGACCGAACCACTGCTTCTCTTTCCCGAGGCTTGTTGATGCTAACAATCTCCTTAAAATAAATTTGTCCCCTACCGTAGGTGCAGTAGAACGTGAGACGATTGTTTCCCAGGATACAACGGAAAACGAACGAGTATGGGCACCACCAAAACTCGTTACCAACGAACCACAAAGTGTTCGAACTCTTCCAAAAACAAAACAAACGGAAAAATGAGGGAAATGCTTAAACGAATTTTTCCTTGTGCGAAGTGGGTGTTTTCTCTGTGTTGTGTATTATCCAAAAACCGAAAATCACCACCCATTTAAAGGAAATTAACATGCCAATTATATCTCATAAATGGGAGGCCTTTCACTTGTTGTAACCACCAAGCTAATTAAATTAGTTGTTAGGGAAATTTAAAAGGCTTGGAAAAAATAAAGAGACTAGCAAAAATTGGCTGGGCCGGGCCCGCACAATTTGGTCCGGCATTCGTGTAAGCAGGACGCGCGGGTGCATACGAGCCAAACCTGTTTGGATTTTGATTTGCACCCCCCCCCCCCCCCCCCGCGCACGTAGAGAGAGCCTCCATCCTTATAACTTTTACCCATCTACACATGAGCAATCATATATAAACACAACTTCTCTCTAATAGCTTTCCCATGTGGGACAAGCATATTTCTCTTTATTTTCCAACACCAATGGGTGAACTTTGAGCAACAATTTCTCATTCACCAAAGCATCATTTTAAGCATATGAATATACCATTTCAAACTACTCACGTAGGAGTATCTGAATCATTCAATAACAACCACTAACACGAAGTGGACCATGCTTAAAATTGAGCCTCAAAATGCTTATTCATAAGCATTTTCCAACAATCCCCCACATGAATGAAATTGGCGAAAAATGTCAAATAAAATCATTTTATAAAACATTTTATTTTGACCTAGAAGAGTTCAACGGTTCAACACCTGCATAGGAAATGTAGGCTTCAGCCTTTGAACCTTCCCTTGTGAAAATATATCTCATTTACTGGCTGACAGTGGACGCGATGTCATTGAACTATACTGCCGTTCTTGTAAATAGAGAACATATATCACACAGATATTTTACCTAACACATCTGAGTTCTCATTATTATGTTCATTTTGGCCATGAACATCAACCTGGTTCTGCGAGAGTTTCTAAGAATTGAGCCCCGTACAATTCCATTTGAAGCGGGCCCACTTCTCTCTCACATAGGTGATTTCTTATTTAAGAGTATCTCATAATACTCTGCTCGGATTCCCGACGCATAAGAATCATTAAAAGCATTTACTTAACCTCTATCCAAACGAGCATCACTGTTTCATTTCACCATAGGAATGGACTAGAGGGTAACCCCCACAGTGAACCAATTATGTCTTTTACGAGTAGGTTGTCCCATTGAACCTAGATCTTGGGATCTCCAGTCAACAAGGTTGGGTTTTCCTTCGTAATAAACATTTATCTAATGGGATTTAGTCTCATTCCCCTCGATGATTTCACAACTAACTCTCTGTTTAACCCTTTGGTTAGCGGATCCGCAATGTTATCCTTTGACTTTACATAGTCAATCAAAATAACTCCAGTAGAGAGTAATTGTCTAACGATATTGTGTCTACGACGGATATGTCTAGACTTACCATTATATATATTGTTATGTGCCCTTCCAATTGCAGATTGACTATCGTAATGAATGCAAATTGCTGGCACTGGCTTAGGCCAACTTGGAATATCCTCTAGAAAATTTCGAAGCCATTCTGCTTCTTCAGCACACTTATCTAATGTAATGAATTCTGATTCCATTGTAGATCTGGCTATCACAGTCTGTTTGGAGGATTTCCACGATATAGCTGCACCTGCTAGTGTAAACACATAGCCATTGGTAGACTTTGAGTCTTTCATATCAGATATCCAATTAGCATCACTGTATCCTTCGACTACAGCTGGATATCTATGATAGTGCAACCCATAATTACGAGTAAAACGTAAGTACCTGAGTACTCTTACTATTGCTTTCTAATGATCAACCCCTGGATTACTCGTATATCTGCTGAGCTTGTTTACTGTACAGGCTATATCAGGCCTTGTACAACTCGATAAGTACATCAAACTCCCGATCACTCTAGAGTATTCTACTTGAGATATACCCTCTCCCATATTCTTTGATAGGTGTAGATTCACATCTAAAGAAGTTTTAGCCACAGCAGAATCATCATTGTTGAATTTACCAAGAATCTTGTCTACATAGTGCGACTGATCAATAATAAGTCCATCTGAACTTCTCGAGATCTTTATTCCCAGAATGACATCTGCTAGACCCATGTCTTTCATGTCAAACTTGGATTTCAGCATATTCTTGGTGGATTTCACCATTTTAACATTACTCCTGACAAGCAGTATGTCATCAACATAGAGACATAAAATGACATAGCCAACTTCTGTCTCTCTGACATAAATACATTTATCACATTCATTGATTTTGAAACCATTTGCCAATATGGTGTCATCAAACTTTTTATGCCACTGTTTCGGGGCTTGTTTCAATCCATACAAGGATTTAACTAACTTACAGACTTTCTTTTCTTGTCCTGGAGCTATAAAGCCTTCAGGTTGTTCCATGTAAATTTCTTCATCTAAATCTCCATTCAGAAAGGCTGTTTTCACATCCATCTGATGTACCTCAAGATTGCGCAAAGTTGCAATCGCTAGTATCATCCTTATGGAATTTATTCTCGTTACAGGAGAATAAGTATCAAAGTAATCAAGAATTTCACGTTGTCTGTAACCTTTAATTACAAGTCTTGCTTTGTACTTATCAATTGATCCATCTGTCTTCATTTTCCTTTTGAAAATCCACTTGGACCCTAAAGGTTTACATCCTGGAGAGGAAGATCCACTAACTCTCAGGTGTGATTTTGTAAGATGGATTAAATTTCACTATTGATGGCATCTTTCCACAAAGCACCATCAGCTGACCTTACAGCTTCGTTAAAGCTTTGAGGATCAGTCTCTAGCAAAAATGTCAAAAAATCTGGACCAAATGATTTTTCCGTTCTAGCTCTTTTGCTACGTCTTAGTTCAAGTTCAACAACTTGTTGATCCTCTGGAACATTTATGTGTTCTTGGTCCTGACTATCTTCACTGATAGTCTCATGAGCCCGTTTGTGCACATTTGAATTCGAATTAATTTTACAGGGAAAAATATATTCGAAAAATGATGCATTCATCGACTTCATTATCGTATTCTTGTGAATATCTGGTACATTAGACTCATGCACAAGAAATCGATAAGCATTACTGTTATGTGCATATCATATGAAAACATAATCAATAGTTTTTGACCCTGTCTTCACCTTCTTAGGTGGAGGAATGACTACTTTGGCAAGACACCCCCACACTCGTAGGAATTTATAGGAAGGTACTTTTCCTTTCCACATTTCATAAGGAGTTTTCCCTGCTTCTTTCCGTGGTACCTTATTTAAAAGGTAATTAGCTGATAAAACAGCTTCTCCCCACATATTCTGAGGTAAGCCAGAGCTGATTAACATAGCGTTCATCATCTCTTTCAAGGTACGATTCTTCCGTTCCGCAATCCCATTGGATTGAGGTGAATAAGGAGCTGTGGTTTGATGTATGATTCCATTTTGTTCACAAAGTGATTCAAAAGGAAAAACATACTCACCACCACGATCACTTCTTAACTCCTTAATTTTTTTATTCAGTTGGTTCTCAACTTCATTCTTATAGAGAACAAATTTCTCTATAGCTTCGTCCTTGCTTTTCATCAAATACACATAGCAAAATCTTGTGCAATCATCAATAAAGGTAATAAAATATTTATTACCGCCTCTCGATTGTATTGAATTAAAATCACATACATCGGTATGAATTAGATCAAGTGGTTCAGAGTTTCTTTCAATACTATGAAATATGATATTGTTAGTTTTGTCTCAACACAAGTATCACACTTATGTTTGTTATCAATTTTAAAATTGGGAATGTGATTCATGTTAATTAATTTTCGCAGTGAATTAAAATTAACATGGCTTAATCTACCATGCCATAGATTAGAGTACTCAACAATATAAGCAGAAGAACTAGCTTTATTGATATTCTTGGGTTTAACAACCATTACATTGAGCTTAAAGAGCCCATCAGTTACATACCATTTTCCCACATAAATCCCATTTTTAGTCAAAACTACTTTATCAGACTCGAACACCATCCGGAACCCATGCTTGTTCAGAAGCGATCCAGACACAAGATTCTTCCGTATTTCAGGTACATACAGAACATTGTTCAAAGTCAACTCTTTCCCAGAGGCCATCTTCAGAATCACCTTTCCTTGACCTTCAATCTCAGATGTTGCTGAATTTCCCATGTATATTTTTTCCACATTACCAGCAGGCTCAAATGAAGAAAACATGCTCTTATCTGAGCACACATGTCGAGTGGCACCAGTATCAATCCACCACTCTCTTGGGTTAGAACCCACCAGATTCACCTCAGAAACCACAACAGAAAGGTTAATGTCTGAAACATCTTGAGTCATGTTTTCCAGCACATTAGCCTCTTATTTCTTTTTCTTCTTCGGCAGTCTGCACTCAGAAGACTTGTGACCCATTTTATCACAATTGAAGCATCTTCCTTGAAATTTTAATTTCTTGGAAACTCCTCCTTTAGGGCCCATCTTTGACCCTTTGTTCTTGAGGTTCTTGTTCTTATGGCCATGTTCGACAACATTTGCTTTGGCCTCATGAGTCATTCCTCTCTTGTCCGATACTCGGTTATCTTCCTCAATTCTCAGCTTAAGAACCAAGTTTTCAATGCTCATTTCTTTTTGCTTATGCTTTAGATAATTCTTGAAATCTTTCCAACCCGGTGGTAGTTTCTCAATTATCGAGGCTACTTGGAAGGTTTCACTTAAACTCATCCCCTCAACATGAATTTCTGCTAGAATAATCTGCAGTTCTTGTACTTGCCTTAACACAGTTTTGGAATCAACCATCTTAAAATCTAGGAAACGGCCTACGATAAATTTCTTAGTACCGACATCCTCAATTTTATATTTCCGATCCAAAGATTCCCAAAGCCCTTTTGCTGTTTTCATTCCGGCATACACACTGTACAAGGAATCACTTAGCCCATTCAGCACATAATTCCTACACAGGAATTCAGAATGTTTCCAAGCATCGATCGCACTGATGACTTGAATATAAATCTCACCCTCTTTGGGTACATGAACATCTTCCTTTAGGAACCTCGCAAGGTTCAACGTGGTCAAGTAGAAAAACATCTTATGTTGCCACCTTTTGAAATTCTGACCACTGAATTTCTCAGGTTTTTCTGCAGCAGGATTGATATGTCTCACATGTCTAACAGGTTGTCTAGCCATAGAGGCTGCAACACCTTGGCCAGCCACAGCGGCTGCCATATTTAGCCCAGAGGTTGAAGCAAGTTGGCCAGCCGAAGAGGCTGCCACTGCACTTTGGTCAGCCACGGGGGCTGTCTGACCGGCGTAAACACACACGTATAACGCAAGCGCACGTATCGTTCAAGTAGTATAAAAATATTGATCCCACGAGGACTTAATATCTAATCTATTAATTTTATGAGGTCAAATGATTACTAGTATCTAACATGTTGTTTGATTGATTTGAAATTGTGACGATTCTAAATTTAAAAACAAGTAAATAAAATTGTTCGAAAGTAGGTTTTAAGAAAATTCAATATTAAAAACTATCTAGGGTTTTGATTTCTTCCAATATCATTTTAAAGATGAAGTGGTTATTTTATGTTTGTGTAATAAATCGGTTTACTAACCTGTAACACTAAATTATGCAAAAGCCTATGTCGATGGTCAGACGCAAATACCCAGTTTAACCCAATTGAACCATATGTCTATGTCAACCAAATTATCTGGATTCATTAAGTTTAAGTTCCAATTATGGCTACCCCCGCCCGACAGGTATATGTCTATCTTGTAAAGAAATCTATTAAAGGGTTATCTATCATCAATGAAGATCGTGAGCTATTAAGTCTAAGGCTGAAACCTAAAATTCCTTTGTCAAGTTTATTTTAGATTTACCACATCAATCTTATTAGTGGCTAATTAACAAGACGCATTAAGCTTAAGACTTAATAAGTAAACCTTTAAATTACCCAAACTATAATTTAACCCCTTATAAACCGGTGATATTGGATTTCATCACAACCCCAGATAACTGGCTTAGTTACGACACATATTTAAGGGTAGTAAAAAAAACTTAAATAAAATAAAAGACATAAAGTAAAATACTGAAAATTAAATACTGAAAATTAAATATTGAAAAGTAAATGCTGAAAGTAAATGCCGGAATTAAATACTGAAAAGTAAATGCTGAAAGTAAATGCTGGAATTAAATACTGAAAATTAAATGCTGAAAAGTAAATGCTGAAAGTAAATTACTGAAAAGTAAATTGGTGAAAAGTAAAAACTGAAAATTAAAGAAAGAAAAGTAATGTGCGTAAAAGTAAATTACGGAAAGTAAAAACTGAAAAGTAAAGAAAAGAAAGTGCGAAAGCGGAAATTAATTACTGAAAGCTGTAAATAAACAAACAAGATACAATCTTCTTAGTATTCTTAAGGAATTCCTTAGAAGAAAGTATGAATTTACAAATGAAATGGCTTGGTAAATATAGGCAAAATTTTACCTCCATCAAATCATCCACCAAATCCATTATTAATTGCTCCACTAATTTCTTATCATGTTTGGTGGTGATTTGATAATTTTTATTATTTATTTATTAATTTATTTTTTGCTTTGAAAATGATTGAAAGTGACTTTAATAATTACACACAACACACTTCTGGATGGTTCATCAATTTCGGGCATTAAATCTTCCCAATTCTAAATTATTTTGTCTTTCAAAGTTGTAGATCTTTTAGTTTTCTTTAATCTGGAACTTGAATCATCTCAATCCGATGTCGGAGTAAAAAGTTATGCCCAAAATACGACAGATGCGTAAAATTGGAATTTCCAAAACTGCACTTCGTTAAAACGCCCTTTCAAGTTTCCAATCTCCAAAATTAATATGTCAAGTCCAATTTTTGCCCTTATTTGACCCACATTTTGTCCTAAATGATTTCATTAAGTCCCAATATTATTTTATCTGCAAAATAAACTAAAATCATCAAAACGTTCATCAAACCCGAGAAACTAAACAAAATATTAAGTAAAAGGGGCGGTAAATATTGATATATTTTCCGCTCATCACACCCCCAAACCTAACATTTTGCTAGTCCTCGAGCAAAACAACAAAATAAAATACAAGAAACAATTAAAATTAAACTAAGCCACTTTCGTAGGGATCACGATTGCATTTAGCATATGCAACAAGCCTTTAAACCCCTATGTGTCCCTAGTGGACGAGTTGTAGTCTCGTGAGGGTTTACAGCAATGATACCCACAAAAATTTTACAAAAGTAAAAAGGTAGTGAAACTAATGCACACAAAAGCAAAAGACAAGCGAAAAGAGAATAAAGAAGTTAGTGACTAATCAGGTGAAACTTATACTCCAAGTTACTAATTGTTTTCTTTCTTTCTAAATTACTGAATAAGTAAATTCTCCTATTATATTTACCATTCTCCATATGCACAGCCGACAAAATATTAATCAACTCATTTTTTCCCACAACAGTCACAAGTGTAGTTGATAAGAGAGTAATATTTTTGTCCTAAAGTTTTATCAGAATTCACATCTTTTTGCAGCAATGGAATAATTTTTCTGAATTTTCTGATTTTCTCTTTGATTTTTGATTTTTTTGTTATTTATATACAATATCTTTCGTCTATGTAGCGAGTGTTGGGTCGGTGGCTCCCAAACCAGTTGGCTTTAGGGCACCAGGTGTTAAGACACCCCTACGGACTTAATTACTCAGACTTCAAATATATATATTTTTGCAGCATCTTTGATCCATGTAGCGAGCTTTGGGCCAGTGACTCCCAAACCAGTTGGTTTTAGGGCACTAGGTGTTAAAACACCCTTACAGACTTAATAACTCGAATCTCAGATTTTTTTTTTGACTCCATTGTTTTTTGAGATGCTTCCTCCAATTAAACTATAGCACTGAATATTACAAACTTTTCAATTTTAGCTCATGTCTGTATGTTACTATATATGTTGATAATACCTGCCAATTGAGCATATGAAGATCCATTTTAGTCAATTTTATGGAGAATTTACAAATTAAATAATTCAAAAGGAAATAAACAAAAATTAACTTGTTCCGATATATGTTTGAGATACGTCTCAGGAGTGGAAACTCCTTACTCAACTATCTCTTACCAATTTCACATTTTTAGTCAAAATAAAAACAAAAACGCAAAATATTTTTGTAATTTTTGAAAAATTTTCATTTTTTTTTGTATTTTTCGAAAAATTTTGAACTAAAAATAGAAACAACACACAACTAAAAACAAGGTACTGATCAACTAATTCCCTCCCCCAAACCTGAATGAGACATTGTCCCCAATGTCTTAAACAGTAGAAGAAAAGTTTAGAATGTAGTACCTGGTTAGCTGAAATTCTACAAGAAATGAAAGGTTAAGATCCATATTAACACGACGCCTCTTACCACGATCGTCCTCGGACCAATTTATCTTTGAAATGATAGGGTCAACTCGTGGTTCATAGGCCAAGAGTTGATCAATTAGATCCGGAGCAGTTCTGGCAGTAAAGAGGAGTTCTTTCAAAGGTTTTGACACGAACCCATTTCTCCGGGCATCATCAAGAAATACACAAAGAAAATCATAAAATCCATCAACGTTGTACAGCCCAATTGATTTCTGGTGTATGTTCAGATTCGCCCAAGATAGCACAATAAAAATTTCCTCCAATGTGCCCAAGCCACCTGGCAAAGCAATAAAAGCATCAGCACGGTTAATCATTTCCACTAGTCGTTCAGACATACTTGGCACGATCAGTTCCTCTCCGTTTGATGATCCAATAAGATTTGTCTCTGCCAAGGGTTTTGGGATGATTCCTAAAACGTTACTACCTCCTTCCTGTACGGCCTTTGAAAGGATCCCTATAAGTCCAAGATTGCCTCCGCCATATACTAAGTGCATATTTCTTGCAGCTAAGACTCGACCCAATTCTTGTACTGCTTCTACGTATTGTGGTTTAGTACCAACACTACTACCGCAAAACACACAGATGTTCTCGATTCGTCTTCTTGAAGTGGCTTCCATTTTTTTATGTATTTCTTTCTCAACTCTGGATGCCTTCAAAAGTGCAATGACTGGCTGAATTTATAGTACCTGAAAAGGGTGAGTAAAAATAGTACAAGTATCTTCCAGATGACGATTAGTAGCGAAATAATATCGTGATAGTCAAAAAGGTCCGGATCCTGTCGGAGAAAATAAAAGAAAACAACAAAACAAATTACAATTATTAGGAAAAGACAAAGAGATATAATATTCACAAGAAAAGTAACAGCTTGATTGACGTCTATGCGTCGGGGACAAACTTCCCATCCAATTTTCTTATAAATTGGCAAACAGGGTCTTTTTGAGTCAGATTCCTGAGACTTAACAGTTGTCTTTCTTTTTGAAATTGTGTATGTAATTTGCGAAAGGCTATGTGAACATATCCACTGAGATGCGTCTCAAGAGTCGAAGATATATCATCTAAAGACTCCTTACTCAAGCCATCCCTAATGAATTTAATTTTTTCTTCGCGATTATCAGACACCATTCCTAAAGAACGACAACGAGTATTGCAATTCCAGCGTGCACATTTATAAAAAAAACACCCATTTGCTTAGCTCTACGTTTCTTTGCATATGTGCTTCTTCCAAAACCAGGCAGATGTGAAATAAAAGAGTCATAAGACTCACCTGCCAATCAGACTCGTGCTTCAATAATCCAATGAATGTCAGTAGGAATACCTTTGATCATCAATAATCTCATTCGTTCCAAGCGAGCTTTGTATACTTTCATCATAGATTTTTTTAGGGAGAGAAGGAAATTGCTTGTGAAGATTTGCGAGAGCTTCTTCCATCTTGAAATGACTTAATCTACAAAAAACTAAACACACAAAAATAAAACACACAAGATCACAATATATACACAAATTGCATGGGTTGCCTCCCTGCTAGCGCTAAGTTTAAAGTCGTCAGCTAGACTTGACTTCTCGAACGTTAAGCTGGATCTGAAAGTGTAACACTTTCTTTTTGTCGCTCAAATGATTCTCCCCAGTAGTGCTTGATACGCTTGTTTTTGACCTTGAAAGTTTTATTGGAGTCAGGATCATGTATCTCAACGGCTCTATCTGGTAAAACTTTGGTGATCACAAATGGACCTGACCACCGTGATTTTGGCTTCCATGGGAAGAATTTCACCCTTGATTTGTTTAACAATACCTTCTGCCCTGGTTCTAGTTTTATGTGCACTAACTTTTCATCACGTCTTTTCTTGCCCTTTTCTTTGTACAATTTGGCATCCTCAAAAGGCTGATTGTGAAATTCCTCCAATTCGTTGAGCTGGTGGAACTTTTTCTCTTCTGTTGCTTGTAGAGCAAGAATTGGCTCTTTCAGTGCAAAAGATGTTTTATCTTTAGGCTCCACAGGCAATTGACATGTTTTAAGTTTGTTAGTAGAACTTTGCATTGCATTAGAGTTCTCATCATCTGGGAAATTCATGGCCTTGAAAACATTGAATGTTACTTCTTGGTCATGTACCCTAATGGTTAATTCTTCTTTTTGTACATCAATAATGGTTCGACCTGTAGCCAATAATGGTCTCCCGAGGATGATTGGAACATCTGCGTCTTCCTCCATATCAAGGACAATAAAATCTGCTGGGAAAATGAATTTGTCAACCTTGACCAGCACATCTTCAACTACACCTCTCGAAAATACGAGCGTTCTATCCGCAAGTTGTAGTGAGACTGAAGTTGGCATTGTTTCTCCAATCTGTAATTTCCTGAAAATAGAAAAAGGCATCAAGTTAACACTAGCACCTAAATCACACAGAGCCTTACCGAAGTCATGTTCTCCTATGGTGCAAGGAACAGTGAAACTGCCAGGATATTTCAACTTTTGGGGAAGTTTCCTCTGAATGATAGCGCTGCATTCTTCTGATAATGCTACTGTCTCGTAATCTCCCAATCTCCGCTTTCGTGAAAGAATGTCTTTCATGAATTTGGCATAGCTGAGCATTTGTTCCAACGCTTCTGCAAATGGAATGTTGATATGCAGATTTTTAAAGATCTCCAGGAAACAAGAAAACTGCTTGTCCAATTTGTTCTTCTGAAGACTTTGAGGAAAAGGTGGAGGTGGAATGATTTGTTCTTTTTCCTTTGCTTATTTTTCCTCCATCTGTTGCTTTGTTTCTTTTGGAACTTCCTCAGCAGCTGTTGTGGCTCCAACATCTTTGTTGATTTCAGTACCTCTTTTTAACATGATGGCATGACATTGCTCCTTCCCCATGTTTCTTGGATTTGGCTCTGTGTTGCTAGGAAGGGTACCTGGCGGTCTGTAACTCTGAGCATTTGCCAGTTGTCCAATTTGATTCTCCAATGCTTTAATAGAAGCAGATTGACCTTGAATTAAGGCTGCTTGGGATTGAAACATAGCATCATATCTTGCTGCTTGAGAGTGAAACATAGTATCATATCTTGTTGCTTGAGAGTCGTGTTTTGCTTCTATCTTTTTCAAGTGGGTCAACACTTCTGTTATTCCTGGTTCATTTGCCTGCTCTTGGCTTTTGTTCTGTTGTTGGAATCCATGTGGTAGATAGTTCTGCTGTTGGCCTGAATTGTTGCTCCATGATAAATTAGGATGATTCCTCCACCCTGGGTTGTAGGTGTTGGAATATGGATTGTTCCCCTGTCTGTTGAAATTGTTGACAAAATTCACCGTTTCTTCAAGTTGGTTCGACTCTGGTGCTCCTCCATATGGTAAACTTGTGGATCCAGTGGTAAGAGTCTCCATGAATTTGCATATCTGATTTAGTTTGGCGTTGACTGCTGTATTGGCTCCACTTTCATAAATTCCTACAATTCTTTGGATCATGCTCCATTCTGTTGGCCACAAGGAATTGTTGTTGGCCATTTCTTCGATTAGGTCTCAGGTTTGATCTTCTCATTTTGCCATCAAGGCTCCTCCAGCAGCAGCATCAATTGTGGTTCTCATTATTCCAGAAAGCCCATTATAGAATGTTTAGACTTGAAGCCATTTTGGAATCTCATGGTGAGGACATTTCCGGAGCAAATATTTATACCTTTCCCAAGCTTCGCAGAGGGATTCTGAATATTGTTGTACAAATGATGTGATGTCATTCCTCAGTTTTCCGGTTCTAGCTGGTGGAAAGTACTTTGCAAGAAATTTGGTGGCTAAAGTGCTCCAAGTTGTTATGGAACCTGCTGGTAGTGAATGTAGCCAAGCTTTAGCTCTGTCCTTCAAGGAATATGGAAAAACTCATAGTCTCATTGCTTCTTCAGCTTCTCGTTGTAATTGAAAGTGTCGCAAACTTCTAGGAAGATACTGATGTGGGCATTAGGATCTTCAGTTGCATTCCCCCCAAACTGAACTAACTGCTGAATCATCTGAATGCATGTTTTGATGTCACATGTATTTGCTGGTAAGGGAGGAAGTACAATGCAAGAAATGAGTCTGCAACCACCAGAATGGTTCTGTCTCGAATGGGAATTGGTGGTGCAATGTTCAAAGGTTCAGGTTCCATGTTGACTAAAGCTTCTTGGCCTTCTCGCCTTTCCATTCTCAATTGTCTGATGGTTCTTTCAATTTCTGGGTCAAGCGGTCGAAGTTCAAAGCTTCTGGTTCGTCTCATGTAGTTTCTGAGAACCTGAAACACAAGAAAACAAAAACAATAAGTAAAAAGAAATTAGATACCAGTAACGTATCTAACCCTAAAACTAATAGTGAAAGATAAATAAGACCCCGGCAACGGTGCCAAAAACTTGACCGGCGTAAACACACACGTATAACGCAAGCGCACGTATCGTTCAAGTAGTATAAAAATATCGATCCCACGAGGACTTAATATCTAATCTATTAATTTTATGAGGTCAAATGATTACTAGTATTTAACAGGTTGTTTGATTGATTTGAAATGGTGACGATTCTAAATTTAAAAACAAGTAAATAAAATTGTTCGAAAGTAGGTTTTAAGAAAATTCAATATTAAAAACTATCTAGGGTTGTGATTTCTTCCAATATCATTTTAAAGATGAAGTGACTATTTTATGTTTGTGTAATAAATCGGTTTACTAACCTGGAACACTAAATTATGCAAAAGTCTATGTCGATGGTCAGACGCAAACAACCAGTTTAACCTAATTGAACCATATGTATATGTCAACCAAATTATCTGGATTCATTAAGTTTAAGTTCCAATAATGGTTGCCCCCGCCCGACAGGTATATGTCTATCCTGTAAGGAAATCTATTAAAGGGTTATCTATCCTCAAGGAAGATCGTGGGCTATTAAGTCTAAGGCTGAAACCTAAAATTCCTTTGTCAAGTTTATTTTAGATTTACCACATCAATCTTATTAGTGGCTAATTAACAAGACGCATTAAGCTAAGACTTAATAAGTAAACCTTTAAATTACCCAAACTATAATTTAACCCCTTATAAACCGGTGATATTGGATTTCATCACAACCCCATATAACTGGCTTAGTTACGACACATATTTACGGGTAGTAAAAAAAACTTAAATAAAATAAAAGACATAAAGTAAAATACTGAAAATTAAATACTGAAAATTAAATATTAAAAAGTAAATGCTGAAAGTAAATTACTAAAAGTAAATTGCTGAAAGTAAATTGTTGAAAAGTAAATTGCTGAAAAGTAAATTACTGAAAAGGAAAAACTGAAAATTAAAGAAAGAAAAGTAATGTGCGTAAAAGTAAATTACGGAAAGTAAAAACTGAAAAGTAAAGAAAAGAAAGTGCGAAAGCGGAAATTATTTACTTAAAGCTGTAAATAAACAAACAAGATACAATATTCTTAGTATTCTTAAGGAATTCCTTAGAAGAAAGTATGAATTTACAAATGAAATGGCTTGGTATTTATAGGCAAAATTTTTCCTTCATCAAATCATCCACCAAATCCATTATTAATTGCTCCACTAATTGCTCCACCAAATCCATTATTAATGCTCCACTAATTTCTTATCATGTTTGGTGGTGATTTGATAATTTTTATTATTTATTTATTAATTTATTTTTTGCTTTGAAAATGATTGAAAGTGACTTTAATAATTACACACAACACACTTCTGGATAGTTCATCAATTTCGGGCATGAAATCTTCAGAATTCTAAATTATTTTGTCTTTCAAAGTTGTAGATCTTTGAGTCTTCTTTAATCTGGAACTTGAATCATCTCAATCCGATGTCGGAGTAAAAAGTTATGCCCAAAATACGACAGATGCGTAAAATTGGAATTTCCAAAACTGCACTTCGTTAAAACGCCCTTTCAAGTTTCCAATCTCCAAAATTAATATGTCAAGTCCAATTTTTGCCCTTATTTGACCCACATTTCATCCTAAATGATTTCATTAAGTCCCAATATTATTTTATCTGCAAAATAAACTAAATCATATCAAAACGTTCATCAAACCCGAGAAACTAAACAAAATATTAAGTAAAAGGGGCGGTAAATATTGATATATTTTTCGCTCATCACTGCCACAACATTCTGGTCAGCCAAAGAGGCTGCCACATTCGGATCTACTGTGTTTGGACTGTTTTCCATATCCACAGAGTCGAATTTTTTTTAAGACTGTATTACAAATATTACAATTATTTCACGGTAATTGGGAAATCTGAATTTGGCTTAATCTCAGCCCAGCAGACCCTCGAGCAGACCCTGAAGGCCGAATCAGACCCACGGAGCAGACCCACGCACGAATCAGACCCTGAAAGCTGAATCAAACCCACAGAGCAGAATCAGACCCTGATACAGACCCTGAGCGAACCGAGTCAGACCCTAGCGAGCAGACCCTGATGAGCAGACCCAATGGAGTGATTCAGACCCTGAAATGATGTGTGTCTGCCTTTGAAACGACTTTGTGCCTCTGCCTCGAAATGACTTTGTGCCTCTGCCTCTGCCTTTGCCTCTGTCTCTAACCGAACCACTGTTTGCTTTCCTCTGCCTCTGACCGAACCACTGCTTCTCTTTCCCGAGGCTTGTTGATGCCAACAATCTCCTTAAAACAAATTTGTCCCCTACCGTAGGTGCAGTAGAACGTGAGACAATTGTTTCCCAGGATACAACGGAAAACGAACGAGTATGGGCACCACCAAAACCTGTTACCAACGAACCACAAAGTGTTCGAACTCTTCCAAAAATAAAACAAACGGAAAAATGAGGGAAATGCTTAAACGAATTTTTCCTTGTGCGAAGTGGGTGTTTTCTCTGTGTTGTGTATTATCCAAAAATCGAAAATCACCACCCATTTAAAGGAAATTAACATGCCAATTATATCTCATAAATGAGAGGGCTTTCACTTGTTGTAACCACCAAGCTAATTAAATTAGTTGTTATGGAAATTCAAAAGGCTTGGAAAAAATAAAAAGACTAGCAAAAATTGGCTGGGCCGGGCCCGTACAATTTGGTCCGGCATTCGTGTACGCAGGACGCGCGAGTGCATACGAGCCAAACCTGTTTGGATTTTGATTTGCCCCCCCCCCCCCCCCCCCCCCCGCGCACGTAGACAGAGCCTCTATCCTTATAACTTTTACCCATCTACACATGAGCAATCATATATAAACACAACTTCTCTCTAATAGCTTTCCCATGTGGGACAAGCACATTTCTCTTTATTTTCCAACACCAATGGGTGAAATTTGAGCAACAATTTCTCATTCACCCAAGCACCATTTTAAGCATATAAATATACCATTTCGAACTACTCACGGAGGAGTATCCAAATCATTCAATAACAACCACTAACACGAAGTGGACCATGCTTAAAATTGAGCCTCAAAATGCTTATTCATAAGCATTTTCCAACATGTATATCAGATTATTTTCCATACGAGGAACGTTATGTACATTTTTTTAATAATTGATATTTGGTAACTAAATAAAAATGAACTACATAAGTGTGTACTAGAGAAAATACAGGTGCTGGGGACTAGAGGCCAGTCCAGCTGAAAGGCTTAAATACTCAAAGCATAAGTGAGGCGGAAGCTTATCAATTCCTAGTCCTAGACTACATTCAGGAGCCTCAATGGATTCTTCCTCCACCAACAAAGGTCTTAGTTTATTAGTCAAAGGCATGGTTAATGGTTTCAGACATCCAATGACTATATAGCCTATAGGTTGGTAGATTAGGCCAAACCCGTAAATTTCTTCCATTTCCATAATAAACTTAAGTGTGAATTCTATTTTCTTTTGTTTATTAAAAAAAAAAAAACCCTTCATTGATTAGTGGGCTGCATATATGCTTAGATTTTTATTAGAATATATAATTACTTGTTTCAGATCTCCTTTTATCAGAGACAGTGAAGGTGAGGCTAAGGAAGTGGAGTTACAGAGAGTTTAAAGGGAGATCTAAGGAGCTCACATGCCTAAGATAGTCGTTTTTCCAATTGCTTAAGGGTGGGGTGCAATTCTCAGATTTTGATAGGATAAAAGCTACTGAAAAGCGAATTGACCAGATTCTGGAAGATGAGGAAGTCTACTAGAGAAGAAGAGCGAGGGTGAATTGGCTTTAAAATGGGGATCAAAATACTAAATTTTTTCATGTCAGGGCCTCAGAAAGAAGGAGAAGGAATGCTATAAAAGGCATAATGGGTAGTGATGGTAAGTGGTTTGACGATAAACAGGACATAGCTAATGTGGCATGTGCTTACTTTGATGATCTATTTACATCCACCAATCCCTCAGAGGTAGTCATTGAGGCAGCTATGAGTGGTTTGAGCAAGAAGATTCAACTGGATTCAGGTACGACATTAGATGCTTTATTTACAGAGGAGGAAGTTACTCAAGTATTGTTTCAGATGGATCCTAATAAAGCCCCTGGCCCTGATGGTTTCCCAGCAGTATTTTTTATCAGTCATTGGTCAGTGGTAAAGAAAGGTTTTCTTCATACATGCCTCTATATCCTTAATAACAATGGTGATGTTTCGAGCCTAAATGAAACACATATTGTTTTAATCCCGAAAAAGACATGCCCTGACCAGATGAAAGACTTCAGACCAATTAGTTTGTGTAATGTGGTATATAGAACTGTGGCTAAGGCTGTTGCAAATCGGCTTAAACGAGTGATGGACGTCATTATCTCCCCGAATCAGAGTGCGTTTATACCGGGTAGACTCATAACGGACAACATCACTATAGGATATGAATGTTTACATAAGGTGAGGAGTTTGAAAGGTAGAGGAGTTGGTATGGTTGCTCTTAAAATGGATATGAGTAAAGCTTACGATAGGGTGGAATGGTGCTTTCTTAGAAGAATAATGGAGAAATTGGGTATTTCAGGAAAATGGATCGATCTTGTGATGAGATGTGTTAGCTCCCCTTCGTATTCGATAATAATCAATGGCCAGACTAGGGGTTGTGTGAAGCCATCAAGAGGATTACGGCAAGGTTGCCCCTTATCGTAATATATATTCATTATATGTGGAGAAGTACTTTCTTCGCTGCTTCATGAGGCAGAGAGGTCCAAATTGATTAAAGGAGTTTGTTTTGGAAAAGATATTACTATTTCCCATCTATTCTTTGCTGACGATAGCTTGATATTTACAAGGGCCAAGGTGGATGAAGCAGTTACTATTGGGAGGCTCTTCAATTGCTATGCACAAGCTTCATGGCAACTCTTCAACTTCGAAAAGTCCTCGATTTTTTTCAGCAGCAACACGAAACAACAAGTTGCTGAAGCAATCAGGGGTATCTTCAGGTTAAACCAAGTATCTATCCATGAGAGGTACTTAGGGTTGCCATCAATGGTTGGCAGAAATAAGAAGAAATATTTTAATGAGATCAAATTAAAGGTTATGAACATTGTGAAGAGGTGGAATGGGAGCCTTTTCTCTTGTGGTGGGAATGAGGTGTTGGTGAAGGCGGTGGCTCAAGCCATCCCAACATATGCATTTAAACTGCCTTTCAGACTGTGTGAGGATATTCAGATAGTGATGTCCAAATTTTAGTGGGGGACTGGTGGTGATAAAAAAGGGATTCACTCGGTCAGTTGGAGTAACTTATGCAACTCTAAGAAGAATGGCGGACTGGGTTTCAGGGACCCTATTTGTTTCAACCAATCGTTTCTTACTAGAAATGGGTGGAGAATCATTCAAAAGCCTCACTCACTGATGTCAATGGTTTTGAAAGCTAGATATTTCAAGAAATGCAACTTTTTGGAGGCCACTGTGGGAGGTAATCCTTCTTTCATCTGGAGGAGTCTGTTTTGGGGAAGAGAGCTAATCCGGAAAGGTTCCCGGTGGAGGATTGGGTGTGGCAAGAACATATCTACTACACAGGACCACTGGATTCCTAGACCAACAACCTTTCGACCTGTTGATGTGGTGGATGCACTGAAGGAAGCGAATATTAGTGTGTTAATCGATGGAAATAATCGATGGAAGGAAAATTTGATTGGGCAATCTTTTATTCAGTCTGATGCTGATGAGATATTGAACATTCCCCTTCCTCTGAAAGCTGAAACCGATAAACTGATTTGGCATTACGACCCAAAGGGAAAATTCTCAGTCAGAAGCTGCTACCACATGGCCTTTAGCAGAAAGAAAATAGATGAGGCTGGCTGTTCAGCAGGAAATGGTGATTGGTGGGGTTTGGTCTGGGGTCTGTTTCTTCCTGCCAAGATTAAAATTTTCTTGTGGAGAGCTCTGTCTAATCTGCTGCCCACCTCTTTGGCGCTTTTCAAAAAGAAAGTGGTTGAATTTCCAGCTTGTCAGCGATGCGGCAGAGAGGCCGAAAGTACCTTTCATGCGCTGTTCAGTTGCAAAGCTATCGAGCATTTATGGAAGATGCCGGAATGGGATATGGGCAGAAATTGGTGCAAGTTTGGGGATCTCTGGAGCCTTTTTTGTTATGCTAAGGTTAATAAAAGAAAGGATGAGTTGGAGAAGATGGGTTCACTGATGTGGTCCCCCTGGACTGCAAGAAACAAATTTATCTTTGAAAGGAAAGTGGAGGCGCATTGGTGTATCATGAATAGAGCTGAAAACAGTTATGAATCTTTCAGACGGGTGCGTAAGGAACCTGCTGGTATGGGCTACTGCACAGTGGAGAGATTAAAATGGACACTGCCACCGACTGCTTGTTTCAAGGTTAATGTAGATGCGGCAACAAACAAGGCAAGGAGTCAAGCAGGTTTGGGAGCTGTTTTTCATAATGACAAAGGGGAGGTGGTTGTGGCTGCAGTTCAACCCACAAAATTCATGGGTAGTGTGGAGTTTGTTGAAGCGGAGGCAATGTTGTTGGGTCTTAGAGTTGTGGATCAATTGAAGTTGAAGCCATTATTATTAGAAGCTGATGCTCTAAATGTGGTACGTCTTGCCACAGGCTTAGATTATAGTGAGAATGAAATCAGTTGGGTGATCTCTGAAATTCGTAGACTTGCTCAAAATTTGGGTGATGTTAACATTAGTTACATCCCTAGGTATTGTAATTTGAAAGCTCATGGATTGGCTAAGTTTGCTATTGACAATCCAAGCTGTGAGGTGTGGTCAGGATCCATGTCAGACTTTGTTATCTCTTTGTAGTGTTTTATGGAATATATTACTTTTCAAAAAAAAAAAAAAAAATCTCCTTTACACAAGTGCAAAGAGAAGTCTAGCTATATAAATTTAAATTTAAATTTCTTTTCTTCATGTATAAATTTTTCTGTTTTTATGTTTTGCAATTTTATTAAGAGCATATTCTTTGAAAATTGACCTAAACTGATTCCACATTTTTTCACTTAATTGCATCATAGGTAAATATCAATAGCAATCCTAATATTATTAACAATTTCGAAAACCTGCTAGGTAAATATCATAATGCCCTGTAAGATTGTTATAATTTGTCCACAACCACAATCCAGAATGGATCACTAAATCCCGAAGCCGCACCCAAGTGGAACTTAAAAATCTTCAGAACCCCAAAGCCAGAGAAGATAAATATTTGGTAATAGTAAATGGAGCAACACGGTAAGCAAGAGCACGACGTTTACGGCGGTGAATTTCCTGACGAGATGGACGCCGACATCGACGAACACGAACACGACGGCGACGGCGACAATGAAACCGAAGATGATACGAACGCTAACTCCAAGGTATTGCCTTTTTGTCGCTTTTGTCTCTTTTTAAGTGTCTGTGTTTTGATAGATTCTGATTGGTTTAGTTTTTGAATTTGGAAAAAAATAAAGGACTTGGAGGATATGAAGAAGAGTTTGAAGGAGATTGAAGAAGAAGCAGGCGCTCTCCGTGAAATGCAGACTAAAGTCGAGAAGGAGATGGGGGCTGTACAAGGTCTCTTTCTTTTTCTGTAATCCCATTGTTTAATTGAATACAAATTTTGATTTTTAGATCTGGATTTGTTTTATTTGTACTTGTTTTAGTATTGTTTTGTATTGATTTTGGAACCCTGATGAGAAAAAGTGTGATACTTGCTTTTAAGTCCGTCTTTTTTGTTTGTAATTTATTCCGTTTTTAAATTAGAAATATAAGAATAGGTCGCGAATTTTTCGAATTGCTGTTATGATCTAGCTATCTTGATCAATTATGTTGTTGCCTCCAAGATGAAATCTGTTTTGTACTATTTTGTTTTCGGGATTTGTTTTCATTGACTTACATAGTAATTGTTGTTTGCAGTAAGTGACTGATCTTTAAATCGTTATGATTCTTTTAAAATTTTATTTATAAAAACAAATGTCATGCAACTCAATTTCAGATAGTTGACTTACCTTCTTGTCGTTTGGTTGTAGTATTTTGTTAACTTTAAAGTTTTGATGTTCTAATTCTCAATTTCTGTTGCTTTAGATGGTTTATATGTTGATATATTTTTATCTTGGGCATGTTTGAAGATTCCTCGAGTACTGCGACTCAAGCTGAAAAAGAGGAGGTTGACTCCCGATCAATCTATGTTGGCAATGTGAGATTTTCTGACTTGCTCATTTCTGGTTGTTTCTCTTTCTATTTTTGGGCAATGTACAACGTAATGAGTAAGACGATCGACTTTTAATTTTAGGGGTTTGCATAATTGCATGGTAAGTTTGTCATGTTTACTAGCATTGAGAAGCAATTAGTAATTTGAACTGTGAATTATAGATGTTAGAATCCACAAGATATTTTTAGAATCTCCAAGATATTGTTAGAATCATAATCATCCAAAGATATGATTATGATTTTACATATCTCTAAGATATTATTACATAATCATTGAGATATGATTATGTAATCATAATGATTATTAGTATATTTAGTTTTTATATTTAACTTGATGTAATGTCTATATAAAAACATATCTCTTGTAATTCTAAGAATCCAGAAATATAAAATCATCTTAATTTTTTTACAATATATTACGAATAAATTCTAATAATAAAATAGGAAGTAGAAGCTTAACACCTATGACTTTTATTTCACATAACACTTTACTTTTATTTCACATACATATATATTACAAATGTTTTAATAGTATAATTCAGATAACCATTGCCCTATAACTAGTCAATTCAAGATATTTGCATTAGAGTTTATACCTCTTTTTATTTTTCAATGTGTGCAACATCAAACACTGAAGACAGAGAGTGTGCCTTTTTTATTTTTCTATTTGTAAAATACAGGTAGATTATGCATGTACTCCGGAGGAAGTGCAGCAGCATTTTCAATCTTGTGGAACTGTGAACAGAGTGACAATTTTGACAGATAAGTTTGGTCAACCAAAGGGATTTGCTTATGTTGAATTTGTTGAAATTGATGCCGTTCAGAATGCTCTTTTGTTAAATGAAACAGAGCTGCATGATCGACAATTGAAGGTCTGTAGACTTGGTTTTTATTGATGATTGCAGTATGAAAGAACTAAATATGATTATAATGGTAGGTCTGGTTTATTTCCAGGTCTCTGCCAAGCGAACCAACATTCCTGGTATGAAACAGTTTCGAGGAAGGCGACCCAACCCCTTTGGTTTCCGAGGCCGAAGGCCTTTTGTTGCTGGTGCTCCTTTTCCCTCATATGGGTAAGGACTTGAAAATTTTGGTACTGTTTGGTAAAAGAAGTAAAAATGTTTTTTATTTTTATTTTTATTTTTATTTTTGTGTGGGTTACATTAAGCATGTAGCTACCTTAAAGACACGTGTAAAGAGATTTTAATGGTAAGCAATAATTGACGATCCTATAATACAAGAAATTCAAATCAATTTAGTAACCAATATTATGGCAAGATCACATTTATTATTAATTTGAACTTCTTATCATGTGTTCTCAAGGCACACGTTAACATAACTCTTTTTCGTGATTTGTCTGCGAGTCTAAATTGGTTTTTTTTTTTTTTGCTTTTGCTTTGGATGCATAAATGTGTGTCACTGTTTAATTATTTTTTTCTACTTCTATAATTCCTAAATATTGCAGTGAAATTATTTTATTAGTAAAATATAAGAGCGAGTAATACTAATATAATTAAGCAGAGCCATTTGTGAATGAAAATAAAATTTACATGTCAGTGGTGTGTATTTTATGGTACATAGTATGTGTTGTCATGGGTTGTTTGATTGTTTAATTGAAGCAACACATTTTTTTTTAAAGCCAAATTTAATTTTTATTCCCTTACCTCCCTACCAAGCCATGCCCCTTGAAGGCATTAAAGCAAACACATTTATTAATAGACAAATCGACCAATCTCTCTGTATGTGCAAGAGGATATTATACTGTTATTTTTGCATTGATTTCTTGGCAATTCGGAGCCTTACTTGTACTTCTCTTTCCAGACTCTATGAAGCATAATTATTTTTCCCAATATTTTAAGTTTGTTATGGTTTAATTTGATTCTCCTCATCTGCAGAAGGATTCCAAGGTTTAGACAGCCTATGAGGTACAGGCCATACTAGTAACAGATATCTCATGTTAGTCCAAGTCTAATTTATTAGAAGATTCCTTGATGGTTTATTGTGACGATCTTATCATTGCACTTGTAAGTTGGGAGGGAGAAAAGCATTTGTATCATTGTTGGCGTGCGGAGGTCAACTTGCTTCTTCCCGGACGGCCTTGCCTGCAGCAGTTATGGACTTACATTTACTTGAAGTCCTGCATTTGCTTGCTTTGAAATAGATCAAAGAAAGGCAGAAATGCAGATGTTGTAGTGACACTATATTTTTCATGTTTTTATGAATTCTTGATCTCAGATCAGATTGGTCATTCTAAGTATCTTACTGTAGTTGAGTTTACGTGCCAATGAATTCTATGCGGATCGATTGATATTTTTCTTGTTCAATACATATTTAAAGTTCTTGTGATGCAAACATAGCACGAACATTCCTGAGGTTAACTCACCTTTAAGTTTAATTTTTTCCAAATATTATTATTATAATGTTATTATTTGATTGTCTTATTTTTGGATTGATGGCTCGAGTTAAATTTTTTACCAAATTTTTTTTTTTCAACTGCGCCTGAATTCATTACTATGTCCTAATAAGGAAAGCAATCCAACTTAATTTGCAATGTCTTGAATGAGCAGTATGCAACCCTTATATGCCACAAGAAAAAAATAACATATATTGGCGGCAGTCAAGAATCGGTTGCAGAGTTACTGAGCAGGTCGTGCTAGATTGCGTCTGTTTCATTAAAATACATGTTGGGATATGGGTACTTGATCGTAACAGATGAAGGGTTTGACTGTTAAATATGTGAATTAACTTTTTGATTTCAGAAATTGAAGACGAAGACGAAGACCCTTTTGGATCATGACTCTTTAATACTTTTTGTGTCCATTAACCGTACTCTGCTTGCATATGCATGTGCTCATACAAGTCTAATAGCTTTAACATTTTTTTTTTTGTTTTCTGAATTTTATACTGCAGATTTGGCTCAGAATCGCTACTTTGAAGATGAAGCTTTTTATAGGTTACTTGAAATGCCTGCAGTATTGGCAATGGCAACGGCAACGGCCTGAGTACATAAAATACATGATGTGAGCTAATGCCTCTTAGATGTGGTTTATAAATTACAACTATTACTACTGATGTATATTCCTTTTTACCTTTGTTAGATGATATTTGTGTCCAATTTATTTAATTTTTTTTTGGTGTGTGTGTAATATTCAGGCTTTTGCTCTTTTTAATTTTGACATTTTATAGTTCATTAGATTTTTTTTTTTTTTTAAAAAAAAAAAAATTATAAAATATAAAGACTGCAAAATCATAAAGCTGATTTAATGTTTATTTTGTTCATATTCACCTTTTCTACCCTGAAGATTTGAAGGAATTGGCAATAATCGACTAAAGCACATTTTACCATGGCCTGAACCTCACGAATAGGGTTGATAAATGGATCTAAGCTTGAGAGGAGTCTTTTAGAGAGATCAAAGTAGTAGTCTTTTCTTATATACATGTATAGACTATGGCATGGATTTTGGATGAATACTCTAAATTTCATGGTCACTCTCCAGCTGTGGTCACTGGAAAGCCCTTAAGAAGCACACACTTCTGACTCTTTGCTGTTGTTAGATTTGAGAAAATATCTATAATTTGACTATAATGAAAAATATCTACAATTTGACTAGAATGAAACCTCTTTCTTGCTTCTTCTCAATGTTTCTATTTGAATTTAGGATCTGGGTGGATCACTAGGTAGAGAGGAGGCAACTGGGCGTGGCGTCGTTTATGCTACGGAAGCTTTACTTGCTGAACACGGGAAGGCAATTAGGGACTTGACATTTGTAATCCTGGTAGAGTTAACATACATGTCACCTGTCAGTTCTTTGTTCAGGATTCATTAGTTATGTTGTTTGAATATTTTCTCTCATTGATGAACTTTCTAGGGCTTTGGAAATGTGGGATCTTGGGCCAGTCCTTTGTGTTTTTTGACTATAATGAAAAATTTTCTCTCATTATGTTTTTTTTTTTTAATATGCTAATGAAATACTCATCTCTGATTGCCAAGCATCTATTTGAACTAGTCCTTTGCCATAGAAAGACGCTAATGATTCATTACCTTTATTATGGAGAAGGCTAATAAGTTACAATTTCACTTCATGCAGAATATTGAGCTTCGGAGGTACATGATTAAAGCTTTTCATAACATCAAGGGCATGTGTCAGACACACAATTGCAATCTGCGGATGGATGAGCGCTTTCACGCTTGGAGTGAATCGAGTTGCTCGCGCCACACTTTTGAGGGGCTGGGAGGGTTGAGCCAAACCAAGAAGGCAGCTTACAAGCCATTATTACCTTACCTCCCACCAAAGTTTTATGTTTTTTTCATTTTCTGCAATTTTGAACTCTTCATACAGGTTCAAGTGTATTCACTGGGAGGATGATATTTTATATAAACTCTTGAGCTTTTACAAACAATATGTTTGATATAGAGGTATTGTTATTCCGGCCATTGACTTCATTTCTTTTCTGGTTGGATTAAATTGGAAATTGAAAACACACCATTCAAGATACTGATAAGTATTTGCACCTTAATGTGTTTGCATTATTCTGAAATTTGTGTTCTTCATTTGGTATAATAAATTTTGCTTAAAACATCTTATTATCTGATATGAAACATTTTTGCACCACCAACATATTCATCTGTTTGAGAAAAAAAAAAAAATGGGACTTTCATAGGTGAAAACACTTGGAAACGACTTTTTTTTTTTGTGAAAAACAGGTATAATCGTGTAAGGCTGTATATTTCAAGACTTTCTCAAGACCCTATTTGTAGCGGAAATCTTATATATGCCTTTTATTTTCATGCCATGTTTATAGCGGGAGTCTTATATACGCTCTTTTGCTTTCATTCAAGATGATATTGGACCAAAAAAACATACTTGATTTTGACAATTCTTACCCAAAAAATTAAATAAATCAAAGAATTCAAGAAAGCAGATATGGTTAAAAGAAGCTTCCCATAACTTTTCTGACAAAACAAGATAATCTTATTTATTTTAAAGTATGGGCTCTCCCTGTGCCTATGCTATTCATTCTCCATCATAATTAACAAGAACAAAAAAAGAAGGCCACAAAAAAAGGAATTCTCATTGAAACTACAATGGCTTCCATTGCCATTTCTGCTTCATTGCAAAGAGCCTGCAGCTCAAACCATGTCACTAGAAAACAACTGTCTCAAACCCAAACCACCCGCTCAATGGGGACAAAACAACTGTCAAATGTTGTCACTCTAAATGTTGAACAACAGCAAGAAAAGGCTTCTTCACATACAAGTAAACCAAATGATGCTGAAAATGAACTGAAGCTTGATCTGGACACAACATCTTCTTATCCGAAATTCATCGATAGCCGCTGGAAGAATGGGACATGGGACTTGAACATGTTTGTTAAAGATGGCAAGATGGATTGGGATGCTGTGATTGTTGCAGGTGAATTCTTTCAATTATATTAATCTAAAAGCTATACAATATGCTATTAAAGAATGGATATAATTTGGTTTGGTTAAAAATACAAAATTTATTTTACTTGTGTTGGTATTATATATAGAAGCAAGAAGGAGAAAATTTCTTGAAATGTATCCAGAATCAGCTACAAATGAAGAACCTGTGATGTTTAGGAGCTCCATTATACCTTGGTGGGCATGGCTCTTGCATTCTTATCTCCCTCAGGCAGAGCTGCTCAATGGTCAGTATTAGATAAATGAATAGTTTATTTAACATAGGCTCCATAAATTAATCAAACAAACAAAAGCCTTTTTCTATCAAGTGGGTTCGGATACAGGGATCTCCTGATGCTATTGTGCTCTATCCGTAATCATTATCTCATTAAACTCGTTACTTGGTAAAATATTAATCTCTCTTTACATTTTATGTTCATGTTAACTTAGACCTTATTTGACATAGATAATATCATTGTCCATTTGTTCTCTTTTTCTCACCGTCACCATTAAAAAAGTCATAAGGCATAGAGTCAAACCTGTTCCGATCCATGTTACAGTAACTGCTCATATTAACATATATCTTTGTAGGTCGAGCTGCGATGGTGGGATTCTTCATGGCATACATTGTAGATGCATTGACAGGGCTAGATGTGGTTGGCCAAACTGGGAATTTTATTTGCAAGGCTGGAGTATTTGTTACAGTTGCAGGAATCATACTCTTCAGGAAAAAGGAAGATTTCACAAACCTCAAAAACCTTGCTGATGAAGCAACTTTGTATGACAAGCAATGGCAAGCTTCTTGGCAAAATCAAAATGCAAGCAGCAACCCTGCAAAGAAAATTTAGTTGTTGCATTTTTTCATGTATAATATTCACTTATTTGTTGAGTGAAGTTACAATTGTGAGAATATTTCATCACATATGGACCACTGAGTATTCTGATATTTTGACAAGTTCAGAAAGAAATTTGCCTGACAAACTGAAACAAACTATATGAAGGAAAAATTACTTTATATTCCTTTAAGAACAAAATTTACAAGAGATTTCAAACTCTACAAAAAACCTCACAAATTACACTTTTTTCAAAGCTCTCTTATCTTGGAGCTTTTACTCTTTGTTGGGATGAAATGAGCTTACAAATAAGCTCTGTATTTATAGCCAAAAATTAGGCTCACAAGTCAACAAATGCAATTAATGTGGTGGTTAGACATTTAATATTTTGGTTAAGTATTTTTAACAAATGCATGAAGATATTAAATGCATGCAGGATTTTTCAATTCTCCCCTTCCAACTGCATTTGATACGATTGTCATCTGATAGCTATCTCGGCTATGTCTCTGCACAGCTCTAGCTTGTCTCGAGTAATTATCTTTGTTAACATGTCAGCTGGATTCTCATATGTATGAATCTTCACTAGTCTCAGCAGTTGTTGATTCATCACCTCGCATATCCAATGATAGCGAATATCGATGTGTTTCGTACGGGAATGATACATTGAGTTTTTGTTCAAGTCCAGAGCACTCTGACTATCACAATGTATCTTGTATTCTGTATGCTTGATCCCTAAATCTTGGAGAAAACGTTTTAGCCATAACATTTCCTTTCATGCTTCCGCCGCTGTAATATACTTAGCTTTTATTGTGGATAATGCAATACACCTCTGTAATCTTGACTGACATGACACAGCTCCCCCTGCAAACGTGATGTTAGAAAATCTTATGTAGATTTTCTACCATCAAGATCTCCTGCCATATCTGAATCTGTATAGCCTTCCAAGATTGGATCAGCTCCTCCGTAGCACAAACATAACTTCGATGTACCCTTGAGGTACCTGAGAATTTATTTGACTGTCTCCCAGTGTTCTTTTCCTGGGTTTGAGAGAAAACGGCTCACTACATCCATTGCGTGAGCAATATCTGGCCTGGTACATACCATAACATACATTAGGCTTCCAACTGCTGAGGAATATGGTATTGATGATATCTCATCTATATTTTTCTTGGATGAGGGGCACGAACTCTTGCTCAGTTTGAAGTGGTCTGCTAGCCGAATGCTGACAGGTTTGGAATTCTGTATATCGATTCTCTCTGATCACTCGTTCAATATAATTTTCTTGTGAAAGCCAAAACCTTTTATTTTGTCTGTCTCGAACTATTTGCATTCCTAAAATCTGTTGAGCTGGTTCTAAGTCTTTCATGTGGAAAGACTTAGAAAGTTCATTCTTCAGCTGGCTGATCTTCGCTGCATCTTGTCGTCTACATATAATAGAAGAGCAATGAAATTTTCATCCAAAAACCTTTGAATGTCAGTTCTTTATAGCTTTGACTCACCATGAATGAGTCAAACTTCTTGTACCATTGTCTTAATGCTTGCATGAGGTCGTACAAGCTCTTCTTCAGTTTGCAAACAAGGTTCTCTTTTCCTGAAATCTTGAAACCTTCTTGCTGCTCCATGTACTTCACCATGAAGAAATGTTGTCTTAACATCAATCTGTTCAAGCTATAGGTTCAAACTAGCTCCCAATCGTAGGATAACTCGGATTGAAGCCATTTTTACAACTGGTGAAAAAATTTCATCAAAGTCGATTCCATTTTTCTGTATGAATCTTTTTACTACTAGTTGGGCTTTGTGTTTTACCATATTTCCATTGCCATCTTTCTTTAGCTTGAACACCCATTTGTTCTTCAATGCCTTCATGTCTTGCGGAAGCTTGACTATCTCATAAGTATGATTCTTCTGCAGAGATTTCATTTCATCCTGCATTACGTGCAACCATTTTCCTTCGTCTTTATGAGATACATTTTCCTTGAAATTTTCTGTCTCCCCCTCGTCAGTAAACAGAATATAGTTAAATCTTGAGAATTTGGTTTATGAAATCTGGCATCGCTCAGATCTTCTGGTTTTTGAAGGTCTGTCATCATCCAAATATGTGGATGATCTTGTAGCCTCTGATGGAGCGGGTTGAGGCTCCCCCTGCTCAAAACCCTATTCTTCCTCCTCTGGTTCTGCTTCTGACATTTCATCATGCAACCCATCATTATTTGTGGCCACTCGTATTGGTGTTGGGGTTGTGTATAGATTTGAATCAGTTTTGTCGGCATTGGAATTAGAAGACATATTTGGCTTTTCAATATCTTCTATTGTCTGGTCTTCAAGAAACACTACATCACTGCTTCTGATGACCTTCTTTTCATTTGATCCCATAACCTGTATCTGAATTCCTCGTCTCCATAGCCCATGAAGATGCATGGAGTAGTCATTACATCGAGCTTCTGCCTGAGCTCATTGGATACATGTGCAAATGCTAAACAGCTGAATGTTCTAAGGTGAGAATATGATGGATTCTTATCAGACCACACTTTTCCGAAATCTCAAAATTCAACGGTACAGATGGTGATTTGTTGATCAGGTAGCAGGTGGCACGAACAGCTTCTCCCCATAATGGCTTTGGACGCTTAGCTATGTTGATCATGCTTCTAACTTTCTCCATAATAGTGTGATTCATTTTTTCAGCAACACCATTATATTATGGGGGCATGGAACAGTCTTTTTATGTCGAATGTTGTGTCTTCCGCAGTAGGCATCAAACTCTCTATAAGTGTACTCGCCTCAATTATCTGTGCGAAGGCACTTCAATTTCTTCCATGTTTCACACTCTACTATAGCATGAAACAGTTTGAAATGATTCAGGATCTGATCATTTATTTTCAGAAAATACACTCACACTTTCTGAGAAGCATCATCAATGAAAGTTAGAAAGTATTTGTTACCGCCTAGTGAATTAACCTCCAATGGATCACAAACATTAGAGTATATCAGACTGGGCAACTCTGATCTTCTCGTAGAAGAGAAATTAAAAAATTAAAAGAGACTCCATGTTGCTTACCGAATAGACAATAATTGCAAGGATCTAGAGCAGTATTCTTGGAGACAGTTGTTGCGATATTTTATATCGTACCGCAAGTGTACGGTGTTAAGTTTTAGTAAAGATGAGTGAAGAGTGTCGAACCCACATGGATTGTGTTCAACTCACACTAAATACTATAATTAGTAAATCTAAATTTATTTAGAAAATAACTAATTAAGATTAAACTAAATAAATAAGATATGAAAATATTTAAGTAGGAGAAACCAATACGAGAGAGATTCTAGAGTCTGATTTCACCTAGAAATCCGCTATGTATTTGTCATGACATTCAATTCTTATTCAGTTGTATTGTTTATAAGTCAAGAATCCTAAAGTATTCCACTCCCTCTATCGAGTAATAGTGAAAAGATTATCAATTACAGACTTCGATATCCCTATAAAAATCCAGTAATTAATAATTCATTACGTTCTGTGATTCTTTGTTAACAACTTCAAAGGAACTATAGAATCTCCCGAACTCTATAAAACTCCTAAGTTATATTCTTTAGATCCTATTCAAAATCCCTCTCTCCCGAGCGATAGATTCTAAACATGCATCATCTCAATTTATGGCCAACAAACAAGAAGCATTAAATACAATAGAATATAAATAAACTGAATTAAAACTTCATAAAACTCAAATTAGCAAACAATACATAGTTTCAAGCATTGGCTACATCATCCTCTAGAATAATGGAGTTAGTTCATGACTAAAGATAAAAACAATGACAATATGGTCATGAATATAATGGACATCATTAGAGTTTAAAGACGAAAACTAGTTGATAAAACCCGAATTGAATCCATTCCTCTTCGGACGTCACCGTCTTCGTCTCCTCTTGTCGTTATTCAATCATCCTCCATGGATCTCTCTAAAAATATGTGTTTTGTGTCTTATGTTGTGTATTAGCCCCCTCTTCTAGGGTTTTGGTCGAACTTATGTATTTATAAGAAAGTCTTGGAGTCCGTGTGCATGTAAAACCCTAAAAATTGGTGTTTCTGGGTCTGCGCAGCGCCGTGGCACAGGAAATGCGCCCAACTCTCGGCCATTTACTATGCAGAAATTTGTGTGGGCTTCACGACGCCAGGCTTAAATTTAGGATGTTGATTTCTGTGTTTTTCGCTCTTCATGCGTGCTTCCGATGCGTTCGTAAGGTACCAAAATAAGTCAAATTGCCCCAAGATCCATGTTCTAATGCTTCCTACAAATAAGACATAAAATAAACTACAAAATACATTAAATGGCACAGAATCTAACAAAATAGTAATCTAAGAATGCAGGAATAAGTGGGTATAAATCATACTTATCAACAGTGATTTTCTTTGTCAAGGTAGACAACCATTTCTCGCTCATGTGACCGAGTCTCTGGTGCCATAGATTTTGAGAAGCCTATCATTCAGCTACATTGAAGCTCTCTGTACATATCTTCACATGAGTCATATATAAACTGCCGCAAATATGTCCTCAAGCGACGACTATGGCACCTTTTATCATTCTCCATTTGCAATCGCTAAAGTGGCTAACATAGCCCTGTTTGTCAAGAGCTATCCCCGAGAGTAGATTGAGCCGAAGTTCTAGAATATGTCTCACATCCTTCAGGGTTATTGTACACCCTATATTTATCCTTATTTGAATATCACCAATTCCCACTATCTGAGAGGAACTAGTATTTCCCATCTCCACTACACCAAAGTCTTCTACTTTGTATGTCATGGAGAAATCTCTGTGAGTAGTGACGTGGTAGGATGCTGCAGTATCTACCACCCACTCAATATTTAGGGTTACGGTGTGAAGGCATGTCTCTTCCTGGATAGAGCAGATGGCTACATCTCCTGAGACAACTACTAATATCTCTGCATCGTTGTTTTTCAGCTAGGAATTGCCTTGACCCTGCTCTCGTTGTAGCTTTCAGTAATTCTTCGTTAAGTGGCCTTTTATGGCACAATAGTAGCATTTATAGGTAGGCTTTCTTCTGTCTATGGATTTGCCTCTACTTTTGCTTCTATCTGTCATTCTACCTCTATTTTTATCTCGCTGTCTTCCTCGATTCTCCGTGACGAGGGCTTATGTTTGATCTATGCCCACATCTTTTCTTCTGACCTCCTCATGTGACAGGGCATCTTTTACCATATGCATGGTAAGTTTACCTCATGGAGCCGAATTGCTGAAAGTAATCACTAATGTTTCCCAGCTATCAGGAAGAGAACTGAGTAGTTGGAGGGCTTGTACTTCATCTCCCGGTTGCATGTCTACTACAGACAACTGGTTCACCAGGCTCTGGAACTCATTGGTGTGCTCTGCTACTGAAGTTTCATTCTTTAACTTCAAGTTCACCAAACGCCTCATTATTAAGGCTTTATTATGAATTGTCTTGGCCTGGTATATGCCTTCCAGCTTTATCCATATTTCGTAAGCATATGTATCATTTGCTACGTGGTGGAAGACATTGTGGCTGATCCACTGCCTAATCTGACCAAAAGTTCTGTTGTTGAGTTTATTCCAATCACTATCTTTGACAGAATCTGGGCTCACTCCATTCCCTTGATTATATTAAACAAATCCTTACAGTGCAAATAATCTATCATCTGAGTCATCCAGAGAGAGTAATTGATTTTTGTCAGCTTGATCATCGCACTAGAAGATGAATCTTCCATTTTTATTTTAAGTTTAAATTTTTAAAATTATATATGACAAAATCGAGGCTGGTTTTTATAAATCGAAGGTCATTATTGCGTTCAGAATGGTAAAAATGGTGGATTTGACTATTTGTTGGTCCAAATCCGAGCCAGAAGCCAATTCGTAAATTTCTAAATCTTTTGGGGCTAAATTATAAATTTCACAGATTTCATGGGCTCAATGAAAGTTACCATGTATGCTGACATTACTGACACGTGGAAGATAACATGGCTGCTAACTATACCAGAATGTTGATGTGGCTGTTGACTGTACCGGATAAGCTGATGTGGCAGGTGATTGTACCGGAAATACTGATGTAGTTGATGACTGTATCGGAAATACCGATGTGGCAGTTGACTATACCATATCTGATGATGTGTCACTTACGTGTTAGCTAACTATTCTGAAACTACTGACGTATCACTAACGTGGCTGATGACTGTTCCGGAACAGCTGACATGTCGCTGATGTGGCTGGCACATGTGTCATCTTCAACCTCTTGAGCGCGTGCGGTGCGTGGTTCGCATGACGACGCGCAGAGAAGTCTCTGTGTAGCACGTGCGGGCTGATCTGGCCTCCATTTGATCCCCAGAAAATACCATTGTGCTCGTCTCGACGTGAATAAGCTGTTGGTATGCTAAAAAATAATTTTTGATAACTTTCCAGAAACTCGAATTTTCTGAACCAAGTTTCGTTCTTCGGTTTTACGACCCCAATGCATAACCAAAGCTCTTGATACCACTTGTTCTGATTCTCCGGCCACTGAAGAGTGTTTATGAAGGAAAGCTTACTTTCTATTACTTCAAAAAAAATACAAGAGATTTCAAACTCTAAAAAAAAACCTCACAAATTACACTCTTTACAAAGCTCTCTTACCTTGGAGCTTTTACTCTTTGTTGGGATGAAATGAGCTTACAAATAAGCTCTGTATTTATACCCAAAATTAGGCTCACAAGTCAACAAATGCAATTAATATGGTGGTTAGACATTTAATATTTTTGTTAAATATTTCTTACAAATACATGAAGATACTAAATGCATATTGGATTTTTCAATATGTAGGAAATCTCTCTCAGTAGACAATGAAGTTTGTTGATCTGATTTTATGAGTGAATCAAACCGACCACAAAAATATTCATTTGTTCATTCTGATGATGCAAAGAAAAAAAGAAGAATTGTTTCGTAACAAACAACATATGGATATATATATATATATAGAGACATGAAGGTTTGCTAATTAAGAGGTATCTTTACACCAAATATGAATTTTAGTCTATGGGATTTCGGTCCACTAAACTCAAGTTTGAACTTTTGTGCCAAATATATACAAACACTGGATAAAGTGCGGTCCACCAAACTCAAGGTTTTGCTCGACCCTCGATGCGTCGGTGTAAATATGAAAAATCATAAATAAACACTATGTAGATTAACACCTCAACCACATCTAGTTTTGAAACAAGCAGACTTTCCAATAGATTTCTAGTATTCCCAATATCAAATTAGAAATGTGTCAAAAACTTGATTCTTACATATACAGATATGTATACTTCAATTTGAGGAAGGGGAAAATGCAAAAACTTAAAATTTTCTTGATTCACAAGTAAAATTGTCTTAGAAAGACTTAAAATCAATCTTTGAACTTATGTCACCTTTCATATTCTAATTTTCCCCTAAAGACAACTCTTGTATGCCTTACATTGTAAGAGGAAAAAAAACTTGGGATTTTCCACCAGAATGGATAGAAGAAGGCCTTTGCAGCAGTTCTAACAGAACATGTTCAAAACTTGTAATAACTTTTAGGTGAAAATCATTTAATACTCCACAGTCCATACCTCTACACTTGTGTCTGCAGGAAATCCCTTACATATATTTGTTAGCGTATTTACGATTTTACCGGGTATCGCAACGGAACGTAAAAAATCAAAATTTTCAATTTCAAAAATTTTTCTTTAGACTTTTAAAATAAATTTTTATTTTAATATTGAATCTCAAAACCAATTTTGGAAATGTCTAAAATACCCCTTTGGCCGAAATTACCAATATGTGCAAAATTTTATATTTTTCTCATTTTAGTCCAAAAGTACTAATTACATATTTAAGTGTTTCCAAAACACTATCAAAATGATTAGTATACTTTTGATATATTCAAATACATCCATAAAATGAAAAGCTCTAATTTTAGTATTATGCATAAATCCTAAAATTAAATTAATCAAATAACACTAAAATTGAATTTCAATCTAACTTTAATCTAAACTTTCTAACATTCCAAGTGTCTCACCACAATCAAAAATACACAAGAACAATTATAGGTTTCTATAAAGTGGCATAAAAATTCTAGAATGGCAACTAGTAATTCTTTGACAAAAATAAACTTTAATAACACTTATTAAGCTTAAAGATTCATCACACATACATACTTTCTTCACAACAAACTTCCAACAGGTAGAACCTATCTCCAAGAGAATAAAAAATCAAAGATACATCTTGTGTTTTTTAATAAAGTAAGGGAAACAATCCCCTTTTAAATGATTAAGAAAGTTACCTTAATTTCCAAAATCCTTAAGCAAAAACCTTTGATTTTGATTCCACCAATCTTTTCTCTTTCCGAGGGTTTACTATTTAGGCTTTTTGTTTATATGAAGAAGAAAATGAACAACCCTACTTATATACATGTGGTGGCCGAATTTTTGGCCAAAAAGAGAGAGAAAAAATATTTTTTTATTTTCAAAAAAATTTCAAAAACAAAAAATATCTAATCCCACTAATATTAAACAAAGTCACATGTCACCATTTAAAATATATAACATATGTCATAAATGACATATACTTATATATTCAAAATATATTCAATTAATTAATTAATTAATTAACCTTTTAATCAATTAATTCATTTAATTAATTATATAATGTATTTCTACATTTACACTAAATGATAAAATACATTCATGGTTTACATGTGATCTAAATTCATTTGATAATTAATTAATATGCATCTAATCAAAATTATGCATCTGATACATATACACATTAATTTAGAAATTACCATAAACCGCATGTGTAATTTTTGTTTAACCATTAAATGATTTCCGAATAATCAATATTATTCGTCATAAGTTGCCCTAGTACTCTACGAGTATTTTTCAATTATGTGAAACTCTCTCACGGAATCCAATTCCGTATCTATAATTCATCCACTCGTAAATTATAACGACCACAGATATTCTCATTGAACCATACAAGTTGAGATCTTCGCATACATATAATCCTTCCATTATAGGTGTCTGGATAAATACCATAGACATAGTTATAATTGTTGGGGTTGATGCTTAGAGCGCCAATTCCCGGTTGTATTTCTTTATGAATACTACTGTAAAACGTTATTATTATGAATAATATATGCAGTTTCTATAATATAATGTATCTTTAATAAGGTAAAGATATAATGACCTTAGAATGACTAGTCATGATGTTGTTGCAAAAGCGTCACAACTGACATTGAGTTGTGTCATGACGTTGTCATTCTCAGACAGTTCCTGGTCAAGGTTTACACTACTTGGTCAGTAAAGTAAACATGTCGAGACAGGTACATGTCGTATACAGGAATATATGATTCCAATGGTTTCTCAATGAACCATAAGTCTTGGAGACTAGTATAGACGTGTAGGTGTTTATAGCGGATAAACATTGAACGACTCACCGAATATTCTTAATGGATGGTACACCAACGTCAATAAGAATCTTATCGGGTTGAGTAGCATTTATGATTCTTAGACTTGAGATACCACTGTGGGCACATGAGACATCTTCTACACTTAGATGCCAGTCACGTCACCGATCTATTAAGATCATACCTCGCATGTTCATTGGGTGTAGATAGATCCTCAGGGTGTCCTGTGTATATCAAGATAGGATCCGTCAGTTCTGTATACAGAGCATAGGTAGTCCATATATGATTAACAATCAGATAAAAATCATGGGCTCGTGGTA
>SKCR01011737.1:0-53378 GCA_019454045.1 Zanthoxylum bungeanum
ATTAATGAAAAATTCCCATGATTGCCGTGAGCCTTGGAGAGCATGTTGGACTTGATTTTGCTTCAATAATGTTGGACATGTATGATGATAATAATTAAGCATGATTAATTATGTAAATTGGTATTTTGGAAATGTTAATTTAAATAATTAATCATGGCTAAACACTTTAATTAATTAAATTTGAAATTGGAATATTAGAATTTAATTAATAGGCTTAATTTGGAATTGGACTAATATTGTTGTATTTGGGCCTAATGGCTTGGTAGGGCCAAGTTGGTTTAGGACAATTGGATTGGATCCAAATTGGGCCTAAACCATTCCATTAAGTCCAAATATAATAAATGGACCTTTAAATAATTAATTGGGCCTAATGGGCCAAAATTAATTTTGTGGCAAAGGTGATTCCTTATTGGGCTTTGGTTGCCAAAGTCCATGCCTTAAGAAATTAATTGAAAGCCCATTGGACTTTAATTAATTAACATTGGATGTTAATTAGGCTTTGAGACCCATTAAGATTAGATTTAGAATCTAAGTCGTAAAGGCGCATTAAAAGTGTAATTATTTAATTGGGAATTAAATAAAGAATTAGTATTGAATACAAAATAAATTGGATTTAAAATTGTAGTTCGATATAATTCAAGAATACAGACTTGGAGTACTTATTCTTAAATTGTTTGAACATTGGATGATCACTTAATTCAAAGATTAATTAATTGGATCAGATTGATTGAATAACATGTTTTGTGTGAATACATGGATGTGTTGTATGAATAATGTATATCAGATGGATATTAGATGGGTGAAGGCAATTTTATAAATTGTTGTAATAAATTTAGAATTTATTAAATTGGACCTGCGTGTCCAACCTTATCTCTTTATTCTATGTAATTCTCTTCTCACCAATTCCCCTCAATATAAATGAGGTTTCTTTAATGTATTATGTAATTGGGCAGAAGTTAGAATAGTGCTAGCCGAGGAGAGGAAATAGAGTGATTTGTTATAGGAACAATTTGTGAGATATTCATCCGCATATCATTATTAATTTATTTACCGCGCCTTTTTATGCTTTTAGAATGCATGCTTAATGGGGTATGATGAGACCTAATCAAAGATAATAAATTGGTTGCCAATTTACGCGAAAAACCATCAACAAATATTAAGCGTTTTCCTTCCATTGAGTGATTCATTCTCAAGATCCAAGATTGTCATTGCTTTGTTGGCCAAAGTTAAGACTTTTGTCCATCGCGGATGTGTTTGAATCATGAAGGCTTGTTCCATATCGTATGTCTTGCCCAAGTTGTGATTTGTTGGCCAAAGTCAAGATCACTTCTTGTTCATCGACATCGATTACGAAGCTTTCCAAAGTCAATGGGTCCCGCTTAACTGGAATCATTAAGCTTGTTGAGCCAAAGCCAAGGCTTAGTTGATTCAGAGGAAAAGGTTAGGAAAATATATTGGATATATTGGCATATATATTGTATATATTTCGGACTTGGAGGTCAACCTACCGGATCTAGGAATTGGATGAGATACAATTGATCTTAAAGATATACTTAGTTAAATATCATACAGCTTGTTGGCCAAAGTCAAGGTTGTGTGTTATTTAACGGGATCCTAGCCCACTAGGAAACTAGGTTTCCCGAGTACTCAACAGAGGGTTAGAGGCTCGCTGAAAAATAGTGGGAGGCCAATATTGAATTTGCAATTTCATTCAAATACTTGGCATTACGCGTTTCAAATTATTTCGTCAATTATATATTTATTAGTTGGACTAATATTTTATTATTTTTCTTGTAACAATGGACTGTACCCAAATATCGTTAATTGAATAGTTTGACTATTGCAATTAAGATGACTGGAAAGATCGGGGTTAGAGACATTATAATGGGCGAAAATATCTTTAATGGCGCGAACTTTCTTGATTGGGATATAAACCTCAGGATTGTCCTGGGGGCTGAGAGGATGCTCTATACGATAGAGAGACCCCTCGGGCCTAAGCCTGGAAATGAGCAGCCGCTTGAGCTTGAGCTTTGGAAGACTCATAGTGATGACAACTCAACTTCTCAGTCCGTCATGCTTGCTGCGATGACCCCTCAATTTCGTCGCCAAAATAAGGGTTGGATCCCTATACTATGATGGAAAAATTGAAGGACCTTCATCGATCTAACCTTAGATCGCAAAGGTATGAATTGTAGAAAACGCTCTTTCGCTCACGAATGTCAGAGGGTTCATCTGTTGAGCACCATGTGTCACAGATGATTGCTGACATTGAACAGCTGGGTCAGCTAGGCATAACCTTTGAGGCTGAGACTTCTATAGATTTGATCTTGCAGTCTCTTCCTGACAGCTGGAGCGGGTTCATCATGAACTACAATATGATGAACCAAGACCATACTCTTGGAGAGCTGATGGCAATGTTGCGTGAAGTAGAAAAAGAGCTATTGAAGGGCAAAAAACGTGAGGCGCACTTCGCTTCAACATCTCAGTCTCCCAAGGCTTGGCCGAAGGCTACTGGAGGTGTAAAGAAGAAGAAGAAGAAGAAGAAGAAGAAGGGCAAGGCCAAATCGTCAAAGTCTTCTGGGAAGGCTAAGGACAAATCCCAAGATATATGTCTGCAGTGTGGCAAACGGGGTCACTAAAACGTGACTGCTGTGTTAGTACAAAACGCACATGAATAAATCAAAGCGGGCAAGACACCGGCTTCATGTATGTTTTATTATAGAAAGAAACATGTCTACTTCTAGTTTTAAAAATTGGATTTTTGATTCTGGTTGTGGTACTCATATATGTACTGATGTGCAGGATCTGTGGATTAGCAGGAGACTGGCCTTAGGAGAGATTAACCTCCGCGTTGGAAATGGGACTAGAGTCGCCGTTTTGGCCGTTGGGACTTATATTTTGGAAATGCCCTCGGGGTATGTAATTAATCTTTCAGACTGTTATTATGTACCTAGTTTGACTAGGAATATTATATTTGTATCTTTTATTGGCCCAATATGGCTATACTTTTATTTTTAGAAACACTGGGTGTTTTATGTATAAAAATGATATGCAGATATGCAGTGCTTATGTGAATTATGGTCTTTATATTTTGAATATAAATCAATCTGAAACATAATGTAACAAAAAAAAAGGCTTAAATTAAAGTAACATATGAAACTTATATGTGGCATTTCATCTAGGACACATCAACAAGACTCGCATATCCACACTTTTGAAGAGTGGGTACTTGGACGGATTTGATCCAATTCATATGACGTATGTGAATCTGTTTTATTAGGTAAAATGTCTAAAACACCTTTTTTAGCGGTAAAGGTACACGTGCTACCGAACTATTAGCCCTCGCCCTTCATAGTGACGTATGTGGGCCCATGTCCTAGCCAGGCTAGAGGTGGATATGAATACTTCGTAAACTTTACGGATGATGCATCGCGTTATGGTTATGTGTATCTTATGAGACAAAAGTCGGAAACCTTTGAGAAATTCAAAGAGTTTCGACACGAAGTAGAAAAACAAACCGGTAAAAGTATTAAGACATTAAGGTCGGACCGTGGTGGAGAATACTTGAGCAATGAGTTTCTTGATTTCTTGAAAGAATATGGTATTCTTTCACAGTGGACTCCTCCCGGAACACCTCAATTAAACGATGTGTCCGAATGGAGAAACCGAACTTTGTTAGACATGGTAAGGTCGATGATGAGTTGCACAGAGCTACCTATTTCCTTTTGGGGATATGCATTGAACACTGCAATACTTATTTTGAATAAGGTTCCGTCAAAGTCTGTGTTCAACAGACTCCATATGAGATATGGACAGGAAAGAAACAGGGTTTCTCTCATTCCTGAAGATTTGGGGTTGCTGGGCCATACGTCAAACGTTTGGAAGGTACCAAACTAGAACCTAAATCGGATAAATGCCTATTTGTAGGATATCCTAGGGAAACCAAAGGATATTACTTCTATCACCCATAAGAGAACAAAATTATTTGTTGCTCTACATGCGGTTTTCCTTGAGAAGGAATTCCTAAACGCAGTGGTTAGTGGGAGGAAAGTAAAACTCGATGAAATCGGAGTGATAATGTTTCTGGCACAAAATCCTTAACGGAACACGAACAGTTCATCAGGGATGAGACTGTACCACAATCTTCGAATACACAAGAACCACGTAGATCGGAAAGAGTCAGAAAACAACCTGAGAGATATGGGTTTCTGATCTCACCGTATGTAGATATTAATCTTATTGAGGATAACGAGCCAGCTACGTATGAGGAAGCGATACAAGGTATCGACTCCGATTTATGGCAAGATGCTATAAAGTCTGAAATGGATTCCATGTACACCAATCAAGTTTGGACACTGGTTGATGCACCAGAAGGCGTAAAGCTTATTGGTTGCAAATGGGTCTTCAAGAAGAAGACCGACATGGATGGCAACATACAAACGTACAAAGCTAGGCTTGTATCGAAAGGGTATCGTCAATGACATGGTGTCGATTACGATGAAACTTTTTCACCCGTTGCCATGATTAAATCCATTCGGATTATGCTTGCTATTGCTGCATATTTCGATTATGAGATATGGCAGATGGACGTCAAAACCGCTTTCCTTAACGGAAACCTTTTGGAGAATATTTATATGCAAGCCTGACGGTTTTGTCGTACCTAAACATGCAGACAAGGTTTGCAAGTGAAATCGATCCATTTATGGATTGAAACAAGCATCGCATTCTTGGAACCAATGATGAGATCATAAAAGAATATGATTTCGTTCAAAACGAGGATAATCATTGTGTATATAAGAAGGTTAGTGCGAGTGCACTGACATTCATTGTCATTTACGTTGATGATGTATTTCTTATTGGCAATGACATTCCCATGCTACAATCGGTGAAAGCTTGGCTTTCATTAAAATTCTCCATGAAGGATCTGGGAGAAGCAGCCTTTATTATAGGAATAAAGATCTACCGGGATAGATCTAGAAGCTGTTTGGACTCTCCCAGAGTACGTACATTGAAAAAGTGTTGAAGAGATTCAACATGGAATCAGTCCAAGAGGGGACTATGCCAGTGTCGCATGGCGTCACTCTATCTAAGGACATGTGTCCTAAAACTCAAGATGAGAGAGACAACATGAGTCGGATCCCGTTTGCTTCGGCAGTCGGATCGATCATGTTTGCCATGATATGTACGCGACATGATGTCTCGTATGCTTTGAGCATGTGTAGTCGCTATCAGGCCGATCCAGGTGAAGGTCATTGGATGGCGGTTAAGAATATCCTAAAGTATCTTAGACGAACTAATGATGTTTTCTTAATCTATGGAGATGGAGAACTTGAGGTAACTGGGTATACCGATGTAAGTTTCCAAACCAATAAAGACGACTGTAAGTCACAATCCGGGTACATATTTTGTTTGAATAACGAAGCAGTAAGCTGGAAATCTTCCAAGCAAGAGACTGTTGCTGATTCAATAACAGAAATGGAATACATTGATGCAGCTGAAGCAGCAAAAGAGGCAGTTTGGATCCGTAAATTCCTAATTGGATTAGGAGTAGTTCTGTTAGCAGCTGAGCCCGTTCCATTGTATTGTGACAATAACGGGGCTATAGCGCAGGCTAAGGAACCGCGGTCTCATCAATGATCCAAGCATGTTCTTCGAAGTTTCCATCTGATTCGTGAGATCATACATCGTGGCGATGTGAAGATCAAGAAGGTCGCATCAGAGGACAACATTGCAGATCCGCTGACGAAAGTTATTCCTCAGCAAAAGTTTGAGCGACATGTACATAGTTCAGGTTTAGATGCTTGAGTGACTGACTATAGGCCAAATGGGAGATTGTTGTAAAATTATGACCCATACCGTCACTATTTGTAAAAGATATTGTGGTTTTCGTACAAATTAACTATGTGACAATTGAAATTACATTTTATCATTTTGTAATTAGATTACTTGTATATATAAATGATAAAAGTCCTTATGATTAGTTCCGGATTATAAGATATGAGACAATATCAATCCATGAAGGTTTAATCATTAAATATCCATAGTCGTTGTATTATCGAGACTGGACATCGATAACGCAGAATAGACTAGTATTGCACTTGTGCGCGTTGTGGGAGGATAACGACATAGTTCTCATATATTTAAGTATTGGATACTTATGCAAGTGTGATAGGAGGTTGTGTTTACCGATGGTACAGAAACAGCTTCGCTCTGGATAGACCCCTCGGAATCCCATTGGTAGTATGACTATGTGTCTATAGGAATACGAATCAGGGTAGGTGTATTTGGTCTTAACCTGAGACTTGCATCGCTAGTACTTGCGACAATCAATATGCTTTGGTTTTGGTTGTCCGGGACTTTAACAGGTTTTGTGTACGCCTCTTCTGGGTTTATTGAGAATCGTAGTGTATTGGGTGTGATGTCAAGACGGAAGTATCACTTCAGTCCTTTGGAGATGATGATCACACATGGATAGGGAACTGGTACTCTAATGTGTTGCAACCATCGGGATAATATGACAAGGTCATGATTATCCGATTAAAGAGACTAGTTGCTTGTGATCCGATATATGCTTCGTACGGGGCATATATTATTCCAGCCACAGGCCTTGCATGTGACATCCGATACCGGATCGTAATACACAATACTACGTATACTACGCCTGACAAAGATGATATATTCCTTAAAGAATATTTTTGGAGATTTGGGTAGGCATGACGCTTTGCTAGAAGCCAACCATGTCTCGTAAATTGGTAAGAATGTGATACCGGGTACGCACATGTTCAGATAGTCCGACGATCAGATTTACTGCCAACATATCCAGGGATCTCATGGTTCGCTTCCCGAAGATTCACCGATGACGTATGACTCGAACATAATTAATCTAGGATTAATTATAAGAGAGAGAAAATTAATCTAGGATTTATTACGGTGAGTTTTTATCTGGGATAAAATTCAATTAGAAGAGAGAGAACGATTAATTCGAAATTAATCGATAAAATAATATATTTGATATATTAAATGAAATTAGATTTCATAACGAATTTAAATTGGATTTTAATTCGGGCGAACGAATTAATTTAGAATTAATTCGCGAGCGACTTTAATAATAATTTTGTGAGGCATTATTATTTAATTAAATTTGATTTAATTAATTCGCAACGGAAAATTCGTCAATTCGGAATTAACGAACCGAGCCCGGAATGTGTTTACGGGCCCACTCAGATTTTGAATTAAAGTGGGGCCCACATGTCACATCACAAGTCACATCACTTGTCTTTCTCATCATTTTTTGTGATGGAAGTTAGTGTGATGTGTTGGTGACTTGTTTAACACACAATTGTCAATTGTGATGGACTTTTACCAAACCTTTGAGTTTGGTATATCATTTTGTTTTTTTGGAAAAACAAATTACAAGTAACACATTCATCTTTTTCTTCTCTCCACCATTCACGCCCAAAAGCATTTTTCCTCTCCCAAATCTTGGCTTGGCCGAGAGCTTCAAGGACAAAAGAAAGAATTTGTTGCAAATTTTTCTCAGTGCTAGCACACATTAAATCATACAAAGGTGTTAGGGAAACCTTCCATAGAGTTTGGAATCTCAAAGTTCAAAGCTTAGAGCTTGACACTCAACCTTGAAGGAGCTTGGAACGACTTCAAAGAGAGCAAATTTTGAACTCTACACATCCATCCAATCGATCAAAGTGAGTATATTTCCGTTATACTTCTTTTTCGTATTCACATGATTTCATGCTTAATATGATCTTAGTTTGACCTTAGAAACCCAACACATACTACATCTGAATGTGTGGCGTTAAGATTGGAAGTCCTATAATTGTTGGATAAAGGATTTCTAAGTGATTCACTCACGGAGAAAGGGAAAGCTATGTTGGCTCGAAGAGATGAAAAGGATGGCCAATGAGAAACCCCAGTTCCACCTCCTCCGATTAACAACACAATTAATTATATTTCGGGAGGATCATAAGTTAGTGGTGTGTCATATTTAGCAGCCAAACGACATTCTAGGGCTACATCGATCAATTATTCTCACTCTACGATGTCAATTGAGGGGATGTTTACCAACCTCACTATGGAATTTCCAGACGATTGCAACTCCTGCAACATGAATCCACACCATGATGCTCCAGTGATTTCCTTGTAGGTGGCAAATTTTCTGATCAAACGAGTCTTGGTCGACACAGGATCTTCAGCCAACATCATTTTCACCACAGCCATTGCGGACATGGGAGCCGAGCTAGAAAAGATAAACAGACGGTCGATTGTGTTGATTGAATTTAGCGGGGAAAAAAATTCACCATCGGAGAAATATCACTCCTAGTCTACACCGCTGGAATCAACAAGATGACTACGTTCTTGATTTTGGATTTTTCTTCAGCCTACAATCTTATTATGGGTAGGCCTTGGATTCATGAGATGAGAGCAGTATCTTCCACTTATCACCAAGTTCTAAAGTTCCCTACCAAACGCGTCCAGAAGCTGCTACCAAACGATTTTGAAGGTGAAAACCCAGTCTGCATAGCAATTACAGAATGGGTCTCGCAATACGGAGCCGACACTACCAAATCTTGAAGAGCTTGACGAGATCCAAATCCACCCTCAACATGCGGATCATAAGGCTCAGATTGGAGCTAACTTAGATCCAAGTTACGAGCCAACTTGATTGACTTCTTGAAGAGGCGACACGACAGCTTCACATGGTCTCACAGAGATATGACGGGGATTGACCCCGAGTTGATTACTCATGAACTCCATGTGGATCCAAACTACTCTCCAGTTAGACATAAGAGAAGGAAGTTCGCTCCTGAAAGGAATCAAATCATCGATGAGGAAGTTCAGAAATTACTACAAAATGAAGCTATCAGGGAAGTTCATTTTCTAGAGTGGCTCGCCAACGTGGTTTTTATCAGAAAAAAGAATGGGAAGTGGAGAGTCTGCATCGACTTCACAGATTTGAACAAAGCTTGTCTGAGAGATTCATTCCCTCTACCTCACATAGATTCGATGGTCAACGCTACAGCTGGACATGAATTTTTGAGTTTCATGGATGCATATTCTGGCTACAATCAAATCCTCATGCATCCGGGCGACCAAGAGAAGACAACTTTTGTCACTGATCGAGGCATATATTGTTACAAGGTTATGCCATTCGACCTCAAAAATTCCGGAGCCACATATCAACGTCTGGTCAACAAGATATTTTCAAAGCAAATTGGAAAGACTATGGAGGTATACATAGACAATATGCTGGTAAAATCTTCAAAATCTGAGGAACATCTAGGCCACCTGGAAGAAGCCTTCAACATAATGGACAAGTATCGGATGAAGTTGAACCCCACTAAGTGCGCATTCGGTGTCACCTCTGGGAAATTCCTAGGTTACATTGTCACTCGACGTGGAATTGAGGCGAATCCGGATCAGATCAAGTCTATCCTTGAAATCCCCTCACCTTCCAGCCCAAAGGATGTCATGCGACTAGCGGGGAGGATAGCAGCACTTAATAGGTTCATCTCCAAGTCCACGGACAAAAGCTTTCTATTCTTCTCAGCCTTGAAGAAGGCCAATAATTTCTAGTGGACCCCAGCATGTGAAGAAGCTTTGAAATGACTCAAACAATATCTTACCACCAACCTCTATTTTCGAAACCACTCGACAGTAAGAGGCTTTTTCTCTACCTGGGAGTCTCGGAACAAGCAGTCAGTGCAGTCCTGATCAGAGAATAGGAGGGAGCGCAATTCCCAATCTACTACGTGAGTAAAGCACTGCTCAGTGCAGAGTCTCGCTACCCCCTAATGGAAAAATTAGTGTTAGCTTTGATAACAGCTGCAAGGAAGCTTCGACCATACTTTTAGGGGCACCCAATTATGGTATACACCACGTACCCAATGAGAAGTATACTCCATAAACCGGAGTTGTTTGGTAGATTGATGATGTGGGCAATTGAACTTGGGGAACACGACATCACATACATGTCCAGGACTACCATCAAGTCTCAGGCCTTAGCGGATTTTGTAGCCGACTTCAGCCCCAGCCTATTGGCTGTAACCGAACCGGAAATCCATTCCATCCATTCGACCATCCCCTGGAAACTTACAGTCGACGGATCCAGTAGCAAAAAGGGTTGCAGCTTGGGGATAGTGATTGTTACTTCGGAAGGCGACACGCTACTACAAGCAGTCAAGTGCGGTTTCAGAGTCACCAACAATGAGGCAGAATATGAAGCATTGATTGTAGGGCTAACCTTGGCCAACGAGCTTGGAGCCAAAATGATAGAGGTAAAATCTGATTCACAACTGATTGTCAACCAATTCCAAGGGTCATATCAAGCACGAGATCCGTAGATGGCATCCTACTTACAAAAGGTAAAAGATATTCAATCGACGTTTGAGGAACTCACAATAACCCAAGTCCCAAGAAGCGAGAATTCCCAAGCGAATGCATTGGCCACTCTTGGATCGACGATGCAATGAGACAAACCATGATCAATACCGGTAGTGTAGACACTTATATTTTTGCATGAAAGCCCAATGATGAGCCTCGTATGGAGGCACTACCCGATAAGTTGCGGAAGTAGCAGGAAACAGACGTCGGAAGGGAAAAATTAAAAAGATAAATACATCAATAAATTTAACTCGCTAATTGGCCTCGGATTCGCCCGATTAATCTTTGTTTTAAAATATTAAGCCTCGGCCCGAAACCCCCGCACCCATCCAAAGCTCATTTCACCCAAGCCCAATCCAAAAATAATTAAAACATTTAAAACACATGTCACAAATTAAATCAAATCCAATTAAAATCAAAATAATATCATTCCTAATTAAATAAATCCCTTTATAAATTAAATAAATCACCTACCAATTTAAAGATATTCCCCATCAAAATTACATAAATTTGTTTCCTTTTTTAAATTAATTAAATACATCCCTTTTGGCTTGATTTGCTTCCTTATTTGAAACCCTAACACACACAATAGGAACCCTAATGTACCATTATAAAAGAAACCATCCCATAAACGCAACGGCCCTGGCTAGACGCCATTCTTCTCCCTCTTTTTCCCTTTGGACACTCTCTCACATATTCAAAAAAAAATAAACCCTAACGCTCCCCTTGCTTGGCCTCTCTCAAACATAAACAATAAAAAATGAACCTTAATCTCTCACTTCATCACCTCTCTCTCTTCTCCACTCTCACGGCAAATCACAATAATAAACCCTAAACTCACGTCACTACAAGCCACTCATAAACACACACACACATGTCCCTTATAAAACACACAGACCTTGCACACACAACACAGATACCACTCAGACCCCTCTCACGCACCGCTTGAGAAACTTTCAAGCACATGTTTCATTTTATGACTTAAATCTATGTTTATTGTTCCGATATTTATTTTCTATGCATTGTTTCTTTATTTATGTATTATTAATTTAATGTGCATGGGCTAACTAGGGTGGATTAAAGGTCCTCTATTAGAGGGAAATGCCTAAAGGCTACCTTTACCACGATGTTTTTCCGCGCTGGATGAAGTACACTCGATTGAATGTGAAATGTGTTCAATCGGGCATACAAGGTCCCATATTACTTATTTGTTTATTCATGCATTGATAATTTAGTGCGCATGGGATAACTAGGGTGGATTAAAGGTCCTTTATTTGAGGGAAATGCCTAAAGACTACCTTTACCAAGATGTTTTTCCGCGCCTTTTATTATGTAATTTACCTTTTCCATATCATTGCTTTATTTACGCATGCATTGCATTCTAGTGCGCATAGGCTAACTAGGGTGGATTAAAGGTCCTCTATTCGAGGGAAATGCCTAAAGGCTACCTTTACCACGATGTTTTGCTGCGCCGGACGAGGTACACTCGATTGAATGTGAAATGTGTTCAATCGGGCATACAAGGTCCCATATTATTTATTTGTTTATTCATGCATTGATAATTTAATGCGCATGGGCTAACTACGGTGGATTAAAGGTCCTCTATTTGAGGGAAATGCCTAAAGGCTACCTTTACCATGATGTTTTGCCATGCCGGACGAAATACACTCGATTGAATATGAAATACGTTCGACCGGGTATACGAGGTCATATATTATGTATTTGTTTATTCACGTATGTGTTTGTGCCATTTAGAATACCACTTTGGTAATCCCGTTCGAACGCGTTTCCGAACGCTACACGAACGTATGCATTCTATCTTGTTTCAGTTCGAATGTGTCTACAAGCGCTACTTGAACGTGCATGCATTCTGCTTTATCATGCATCAGGTCTTGTCCCATTCGAACGCATTTCTGAACGCTATACGAACGCAAACATCTTGTCTCATTTCTGTTCGAACATGTTTAGGAACGATACTCAAACACGCACATTATGTCTCACTTTTGTTTGAACACGTTTCCCAACACTACACGAACGTATGCATTCTGCCTCAGTCCGTTCGAACATATTTACGAACGCTACTCGAACGCGCATGCATTCTGCTTTACCATGCATCAGGTCTCATCCCGTTCGAACGTGTTTACGAACGCTAAACAAACGTGAATATTCTGTTTACCGTTCGAACGCGTTTTCTAATGCTACATGAACGTCCATACAATGAACAGATTTCTTTTCGTCCCATTTAGTGCATGTTTGCTTTTTTGGTCATTCCCTTTTGCATTACATAATTAATCATATCATTTCATTATTTACACTTTTACTGTTATCATTTATTTATCTTCCCACATTTATCTACTTAATGCGTTCATGAGATTGTGTGCTTGCCTTGATTTCACTTACTTCTATGCATGCAAACTTAGATATAGGTTATATGAAAACTTAGATATAGGTTATTCTTGCATGTGTATGTTGCGTAGACTTGGTTATATTATTGCATGAATCCGTTCATTACAAGTGACATAAGTAAGGGACCATTCCGAACCCAACGGTTTGAGGTCTTCCCTTGCGAGGGGTGAGTGTGGCCTTAAATCATTTCCCAGTTCACACTGGGTGGCGACTCCATTTTATTTCTCCGGTTTAGTTCCCCACGGGCTACTCCGTACTCCCGACCGGGCCGCGAGCCCGGGACAGCGTCACCGACTTCTATGTCCTACATGTAGTATACTTGAATTGGCTAGCAGTTTGGAAAGAAGAAAAAGGGGTCACCTCAATCAATTCAGACGACTCATGGATGACACCAATTTTCAGATATCTGTAAGAAGGCGTACTTCCGGAAGACAAAGTACAGGCCAGGAAAATACAGACTGCAAGGTTCACTTTATACGACAGTCAGTTGCTTAAAAGATCGTTTCTGGACACTACCTGAAATGCCTCACTCACGAAGAGGCTCAACATGTGTTGACAGAGCTACATGAAGGGGAATAAGGAATCATTCCGGTGGAAGGAGCTTGGCACTACGAGCCCATTCGATAAGTTACTACTGGCCTACGATGAGGACCGACTCTGCAGACTTCACTAGGAAGTATGAAATATGTCAAAGGTTTGCTCCAATCTCACACCTCTCACCAGAAAGACTCAATCCCATCTTATCTCCCTGGCCGTTCATGAAGTGGGGAATGGAAATCGTCAGGAAACTTCCAACTGCACCAGGACAGCGAGTCTACTTGCTCATACTTACGAATTACTTCTCAAAGTGGATCGAAGCGGAACCATTCGCCAAGATACGCGAAAAAGAGGCACAAACTTTCGTCTGGAAGAACATCATATGTCGATTCGGGATTCCTAAAGAGATTGTGACTGATAATGGTTCACAGTTCATCAGCCATCATTTCCAGGATTTCTGTAAAAATTGGGGCATAAAGTTAAGCTTTTCAACCCCACGCTTCCCGCAAGCTAACGGCCAGGCCGAGTCGTCAAACAAAATAATACTGAACACTTTGAAGAAGAAATTGGAGAAAGCTAAAGGTTCTTGGGCAAATGAACTCTCAGGAGTATTATGGTCTTACAGAACAACGACACGGTCGTCTACTGGAGAAACCCTATTTTCTCTGGCATTTGGTACAGAAGCAGTAATACCAACTAAAGAAATAATCCCATCCCCACGCTACCAATGGCTCAACGAGGAATCGAATCGACAACTTATGAATTATAGTCTCGATACAATTGATGAAGTAAGAGATCAGGCTTCTATTCGACTAGTAGCCCATCAACAGAGGATGACCAGATACTTTAACAAAAATATTAGGAGCAAAACTTTCAGGGAAGGAGATTGGGTCATACGCAGAGTTTTCCAGAACACCAAGGAGGTTGGGAGCATGCAGCTGGGACCGAACTGGGAAGGTCCATATCTCATCACAAAAATTGTTGGGAGAGGGGCATATAAACTACAAACCATTGAGGGAACACCCATCCGCAACAGTTGGAACGCCATTCATCTTAAGCGATTCTACTAGTAATATATACGTGCTTACTTAGTTGTCTTTCGAGTATGAAATAAATGGTTTGTTATATGCAAAAGTTTATTCGACTTGGAAATAAAATGCATTCGTAGATTAAGAACATTATAGACATTGTATTTTTGCATAAGTCCGATGATGAGCCTCGTATGGAGGCACTACCTGAAAAGTTGCGGAAGTAGCGGGAAATGAATGCCGGAAGGAAAGAAAGCCTCCAAAATTAACCCCTCATCGGATTCGAACTCACTAGCCCGCCTCAGATTCGCTCAGAAACTTTCTATTTCAAACCTTAGCCTCGACCCAAAACCCATGGATCCCATGAAAGCCCATACAATCCATGCCCACACCAAATACCACACAAAGCCAATGACCCACCACACCAAGCCCACACGCCCATGACCTTCCCAAATTAAAAATCTCATGCAAAACACATGTTAAAATCCCCTCAAATTACCTTCCAATTTAAAGAGATATGAAATTCCATACGTACCAAATTTAGAGATTTTGTTCCTAAATAAATTAGGAAAATATCTCTCATATTTGCATGATTTATTTCCATAATTTGGAGAACCCTTAACATTATAAAAAGGAGACTAAACCAAAAACCCTAGGGGAACACAAGCGCATACGACAATTCACAAAACAAAAAAACCTAAGCGACACTTCACCTATGGCTTCACACTTTGAACGGCAACCCCACTCTCTTTTCTCAACCTTGACGCAAACAAACAACAACCACCCAAAAACTCTTCTGACCTCACATGTGAACAAACACACACACACGACACTTCACAAATACAATAAAAAAGAACCCTAAGTCTCTATTTCTCAACACACACACACGGCACCCAAAGACGTGAACAACAAAAAGAAGTCAAACCCCCAAAGCTTGATACGGTAAACCACTAAACAACAAACCTAAAGCCCTACAACCGACAAAACAAATCAAACAACAAAGAACCATAACCAACGAAAGATCAAACCCCCAAAACCAGCAAATTACCGAAAATAAACACAAAAATTGAGCCAACAAATTAGTCCACAAACCAACAAATCTAGTCCCTAAAAAAATGCAATCAACAACAGTAAAACAGTGAAGAAAACAGCCCCCAAAATAGTGAAGAAAACCGTAAAATTAGTGAAGAAAATAGCAGTACAAAACATCAGCCCAAAATCACCAAAACAACAGCCAAAATAGCAGCCAAAAATCACAAAAATATTAGCCCAAAAATAGCGAACAATAGCTAAAAAATAACAAACAGCGAACCAACTTCAATCCTTCCGGGAACGGCCTAACACACTTTCAAGAAAGTAATTTAAAAGGTAAGACCTGAGGGCACCCTTTACCCTATTTATTTTGTTGTTCTGGACGCGGCATGCCTGCTTGGACGTGAAATACGTCCAACCGGGTATGCGAGGTCCTACATCAAAGACAACCAAATTTCTGGTCACATCTTTCTTTTACGTTCCATTATTTATCTTTTTTTTATTATTTACTTATTCATCGTTATTTATTATTTCGCATTTATTTCGTGTTATTTATTTCTTTATTATTTTTTTAGTTATCCACTTTTTATTGTCATTTTAATATTCCACCTTTACCTTCACTTATATTTTGCTATATTATTTCGCATCTATTTTTATGTCCGTTTACATTATATTAATGATTGTGTGTATTATCCCTTGTGGTATATCAGATGGAAACCCATACATAAATTCCATAGCCGAATCTAAATAGACGGTAGTGCGGTCTGTACTTGGGATACAACTCCACATACCGCTCGGGAAATACTCATATATGTGTGTTTATGTCATTATTGGTGCTGTTCTTATAAGAACGTTTGAACGTGTTTTCAAACGCAACTCGAACGCAAGCATTCTACCTCACTCAGTTCGAACGCGTTCTCAAACGCTACACGAACGTGAACTCTCTGGAACACTTCATTCGAATGCGTTTACGAATGCCACACGAACGCACACACACTGGACAACCTCTTTCCTTATATTTTATGCATTTTCGTCTCTTTAGTTATTTATTTTGCATCATGTGCCTAATTATTTGCATTTATTATTAAAGTTTTTTTACTGTTCTTATAATTTACATTATCGTACTTATTTATTTAATATGCTTTTGGAACTATGTATTTGCTTTTATTTATATTCATGTTTATGGGTGTGCAAATTTGCGTGTTTATTTGTAGTATCTTGCATGTGCTGCATAAGACTTGGTTATACCATTGTGTGAACCTGTCCATTATACTGGCATAAGTAAGGGACCATTCCGAACCCAACAGTTTGAGGTCTTCCCATGTGAGGGGTGAATGCAGCCTTAAATCATTTCCCAGTTCACACTAGGTGGTGACTCCTTTATTCTCTGGTTTAGTTCTCCATGGGCTACTTTGTACTCTCTACGGGCTGCGAGCCCAACAGTGTCGTGGTCGCCAAGCATCATAGGCATAGCAGTAAACCCTGATTCGCTCCTACAAATGGCGACTGCATTGGGGGATAGAGAATCGACCCCGAAACAATGCCTTGTAGTGTCCGTGGCTTTGGCTTTGGTTACGCAAGTCTCATATATTTTGCATACCCTTCTTAGCCCAATGGCGTCATGCATTGTGAAGTCGCTTTCACTCAAGGCGGTGGATGGTTATGTGGCGTCATCACCCGTTGGCACGTATCCTAGGGTATAAAAAAGGCATGCTCACTTGGTCGCTCGAAAAATTGAATGAGAAGACCTAGTTGTGGGCAACCCTTCGCCGGCGGGAGCCTTTATCCATACCCTTATTAGCCCACATATGAACCATAGTGATTTATCCTCTAGAAGCAACCCATTTGCTTGTGTTTGGGACCATTATCATTTGGATCCATTTGGTCCTCTTATCATATGATACGAACTTGTTAGTCCACTTAAACTGGGACGAGTTTGTATCTTATGACGATTGGGCCAAAAGCCTCCAAAATGACGATGGACCACCTTGTGTTTGGGCCCCTATCATTTGAAGTTATTTAGCCACCTTGTCACAAAAATGTAAACCTATTAGGCATTTTCAACTGGGACAAGTTTGCACCTCGCAATAATCTGATTGAACGCTTTAAAATGATAATGAGCCAACTTGTATGAAAACATTGATGGGCTTAGAAGGTCCAAACATGATCCGAATATGCCAAATGCATGAGTCCGATATCTGCACTGGCTTTCATGCAGGAAGGGTATGCCTTGTTATGGCATATCTGTATACTTTTGGATATCTCCAAGTCCATCCACACAACCGTGATTACCGAAGGCCCAATTCATCATTTATAGACAATGGCACGATCTCCATAATAGGCTTAGTCAATATTGTAAATGGGCGATGTTTATCTTTTACCGATGGAAAAGGACTGATGTAGCCAAGGTTCACCCCTATAGCGTAGGAGAAAATGATTTAATGTACCCCACATTGGTTCATAAAATTAGTCGTACCTAGGACATAAATGAACTTACCACGAGTGTGGGAGGAATAAAGTCGGAAGGGTATATGTTGTTTTGTTAAACACATGTATCTCATGCATCGCACGCATACATGCATCATGTTAACCCCTTTGTCTTAAAAGCCATCATAGATATCCGTTGGGTTAGAGAAAAAGGAAGACTTGTCAAGAAGAGTTTAGCAAACATGGATATCGAGGAAGAGGAAGCCGAGAAATAGAAAATTTTACGGCCATAATAGAAAGACCATTGGGGGGCCTTCAGCAGAAAAAAAAATTATTTGTTTTTAGTCCTTAATAGTTAGGCATAAGTCCAATGATGAAATTGTCTGCTTTAGGGTGAAATCTTAGAAACGTTAAGTTCTTGATGTACTTTTATCTGATGCTTTGAGTAGTTGATCTATGTTAGACTCGTAAGCACTTAATTATAGGTTTTTAGCAGTGAAAACCTGAGTAGTTGGCAAGGTAACTAGTTGAAAAAATTGCAGGTCGATGAATGACCGTTTGCTTAGATGTCTATCATGATTTGCTTGTGTTATGATGTGTGGTATGGTTGAAAATAAAAGAAAAGTCTCTAAAGAAAAAAATTAAACCACCTATAACCGATAAGCGTGAAGCTACCCATGGGCGAGTATTAGGACCACCATGAGGAGAAATGCTACCTTAAAGGGTAGGTGTGTTGAAAAAAAGAGAAAAAAAAAAAAAAAAGAAAAAAAAAGAAAAAAGAAAATCATACCATGTTGAGCACATAAAAAGCAATTGCAGAGCATAATTAAGATATCTAGGTTGGTTTGACCCATCAATCCCAATTTTTAAACGAAATCATTGAGTTGGCTTACCTAGGAATCAAGCTGTAAATGAACCTTTGCACACACACACTGTGAGTCTGGCTTAGATGATTTATTCAAAGACTTGGATTTGAGTTGCACTAAGTGTTTTGAAGGTTCTCTGGTTTCATTACTAGGCATTCTTTGAGGACAATAATATAGGTGACTATTGGGACTATTTCATGGCCCGTAAAATAGTATGTCGATACGAAATGCCACATCACATAGTAACTGACAATAGAGTCCAATTTCAGGGAGAATGCACATTTAGAAATATGGGAATCAGAAGACATGATCCCAAAAGGATGAGACCGCTTTGACAAAGGCGTAATCCATTTTGACCCAGTGTAGGTAGCGAAGAGCAGAAAGCTGAGCCTGGTCTGGGGGCGACCAGTCTACCACCCGGAGGATAAGGGACACAATGGGACCTTGAGCCATGAAACCAAAGATAATTGAACAATCACCAAAGGAGAATTATCAGAATGAAACTTTAAGCGGGCCCATGGGGCTACCAAAGCTTTTGTGGGCAAAAGATTCCTAAAGGGGCGAAGAAAACCTTCTAACACAAGGAATGCCTAACCAAAGATGACATCAAATACGACAAAGAAAACCCATCGGAATATGGAATGCATCCATGTATACATGCATACATGTCGCATACACATAATTTTTATTTTGTGTTCGCATGTTTTGAAGAAAAAAAGAAAAAGTGGCAAAGACGAGCAACTCCTCGGGAATGAGGATGAGCAAGCCGGGAATGGCAACAAACTCAGCAAAGTTTGGGAACAAAACCCAGAGATCAAAGCATCTCACAATTGGTGGTTCGGGAACAAAACCCATGGTTCAAAGCACCTCACCATCAACTCAACTCAATTCGGGAATAAAACCCACTTGGTGGTTCGGGAACAAAACCCATGGGTCAAAATGCCTAGCCATCAACTCAACTCAATTCGGGAACAAAACCCATTCGGTGGTTCGGGAACAAAACCCAGGGGTCAAAGCGCCTCGCCATCAACTCAACTCAATTCAGGAACAAAACCCACCCAGTGGTTCGGGAACAAAACACAGGGGTCAAAGCTCATCGCCATCAATTCAACTCAATTCGGGAACAAAACCAGGGGTCAAAGCACCTCGCCATCAACTCAATTCAATTTGGAAACAAAACCCACTTGGTGGTTCGGGAATAAAACCCAGGGGTCAAAACGCCTCACCATCAACTCAACTCAATTCGGGAACAAAACCCACTCGATGGTTCGGGAACAAAACTCATTGGTCAAAACACCTCGCCATCAACTCAACTCAATTCGGGAATAAAACCCACTCGGTGGTTTGGGAACAAAACCCAAGGGTCAAAGCGCCTCGCCATAAACTCAACTCAGTTCGGGAACAAAACCCAGAGATCAAACCATCTCACACCAGTAACGGTTCAGAAATAAGCCGTCTCACACCAGTAATGGTTCGGAAATGAACCATCTCACACCAGTAACGGTTCAGAAATGAACCATCTCACACCAGTAATGGTTCGGAAATGAACCATCTCACACCAGGAACGATTCAGAAATGAACCATCTTACACCAGGAACGATTCAGAAATAAACCATCTCACACCAAGAACGGTTCGGAAATGAACCACCTCACACCAGGAACGATTCGGAAATGAACCATATTACACAAGGAACGGTTTGGGAATGAACCATATCACACTCGGTAGTTCGAGAACAAGACCCATGAGTCGAATCACCTCGCCACCAACCCAACTCAGAGATCGAACCGAAACAACAGGTAAGTCCGATAATGGCCGAGGAACCAGGTAAGCCAAAAATGCATGCATGACTTTGATAGGGTTGTCACTATCACACACTGCATAAGCCCCATCAAAGTAAGGGCGACTGTGGACACTGCATTTTTGCATAAGCCCGATGATGAGCCTCGTATGGAGGCACTACTTGAAAAGTTGTGAAAGTCGCGGCAAATGAATGCCGGAAGGAAAGAAAGCCTCCAAAATTAACCCCTCATCGGATTCGAACTCACTAGCCCGCCTCAGATTCGCTCAGTCAGTTTATGTTTCAAACTTTAACCTCGGCCCAAAACCCCTACAACCCATGAAGCCCATACAATCCATGCCTACACCAAACACCACACAAAGCCCATGACCCACCACACCAAGCCCACACGCCTATGACCTTCCCAAATAAAAAATCCCATGCAAAACAAATGTTAAAATCCCCTTAAATTACCTTCCAATTTACAGAGATATGAAATTCCATCCGCACCAAATTTAGAGATTTTCCTCCCTAAATAAATTAGGAAAATATCTCCCATATTTGCATGATTTGTTTCCATAGTTTGGAGATCCCTTAACATTATAAAAATGAGACTAAACCAAAAACCCTAGGGGAACACAAGCTCATATGGTAATTCACAAAACAAAAAAACCTAAGCGACACTTCATCTAAGGATTCACACTTTAAACGGCAACCCCACTCTCTTTTCTCAACCTTGACGCAAACAAACAGCAACACCCAAAAACTCTTCTGACCTCACACGTGAACAAACACACACACAGACGGCACTTCACAAATACAAACAAAAAGAACCTTAAGTCTCTCTTTCTCAACACACACACACGGCACCCAAAGACGTGAACAACAACAAGAAGCCACCGCCAAAGCTTGATATGGTAAACCACTAAATAACAAACCTAAAGCCCTACAACCGAAAAAAAAAATCAAACAACAAAGAACCATAACCAGCGAAGGATCAAACCCCTAAAACCAGCAAATATTCGAAAAACAAACATAAAAAACCAAGCCAACCAAACAGTCCCAAAAATAGTAAACAAACCAACAAAAACCGATCCCTAAAAAAATGCAAACAACAGCAACAAAACAGTGAAGAAAACAGCCCCCAAAATAGTGAAGAAAACCGCAATAACAGTGAAGAAAACAGCAGCAAAAAACAACTAAAATATTAGCCAAAATCACCAAAAACAGCAGCAAAAAACAGCAAAAATAGCAGCCCAAAAACAACGAATAGCAACCAAAAAATAGCAAACAACGAACCAACTTTAATCCTTCCGGCAACGGCCCAGCGCACTTTCATGTATGCAATTTAAAAGGTAAGACCTGAGGGCACTCTTTACCTTATTTATTTTGTTGTTCTGGACGCGGCATGCCTGGTTGGACGTGAAATACGTCCAACTGGGTATGCGATGTCCTACATCAAAGACGACCAAATTTCTGGTCACATCTTTCTTTAACGTTCCGTTATTTATCTTTTTTCTTATTTACTTATTCATCGTTATTTATTATTTCACATTTATTTCGTGTTATTTATTTCTTTATTATTTTTTTAGTTATCCACTTTTTATTGTCATTTTAATATTCCGCATTTACCTTCGCTTATATTTTGCTATATTATTTCAGATATATTTTTATGTTTGTTTACATTATATTAATGATTGTGTGTATTATCCCTTGTGGTATATCAGATGGAAGCCCATACATAAATTCCGTTGCCAAATCCGAATGGACGGTAGTGCAGTATGTACTTGGGAAACAACTCCACGTACCACTCGGGAAATACTCATATATGTGTGTTTATGTCATTATTGGTGTGTTCTTATAAGAACGTTCAAACGCATTTTCGTCTCTTTAGTTATTTATTTTGCATCATGCGCCTAATTATTTGTATTTATTATTAACGTTTTTTTACTGTTCTTATAATTTACATTATCGTACTTCTTTATTTAATATGCTTTTGGAACTATGTATTTGCTTTTATTTATATTCATGTTTATGGGTGTGCAAATTTACGTGTTTATTTGAAGTATCTTGCATGTGCTGCATAAGACTTGGTTATACCATTGTGTGAACCTGGCCATTATACTGGCATAAGTAAGGACCTTTCTGAACCCAATGGTTTGAGGTCTTCCATTGCGAGGGGTGAGTGCGGCCTTAAATCATTTCCCAGTTCACACTGGGTGGCGACTCATTTATTCTCTGGTTTAGTCCCCCGCGGGCTACTCCGTACTCTTATGGGCTGCGAGCCCAACAGTGTCGTGGATGCCAAACATCATAGGCATAGCGGTAAACCCCGCTTTGCTCCTACAAACATACTTTCCATTCAACAAATAGTAGTCTTATAGAAAATATTAGAAAAAAACAAACAAATAAAAGTGCATTAGATTAGAAATGTTCTTAAACTTCTGGAGCACTGGCTGGATGTTCTTCAGCCGCCACGAGAGTACTGGCAGGAACATCTTCTTCCCGAACATCAGGCTCGACTCCTGCCGGTCCAACGTCCCCTCATTCCTCCACCTGACCTTCGGTCATTCCCATTTCAACTTCGGGAACTGCGACCTCCATAACCCCTCTTTCCCCCACCTGACATTCGGTCACTTCCATTTCAACTTCGAGAACTGCCACTTCCTTAACCTCATCTTTCGTTGACTCGACTTTTTCACCTTTTTCTTCTTCACCATCTTCCGTCGACAAAGAAAGCCCAGCCATAAATCTTTCGTACTCTCGAATCTATTTTTCTGGCTTCCATTCGACGTGCTTCCCAGCAAGATATTCCTTCATCAAATCACTTCTATCTTTTATCATGGATTCAAAGGCAATCTCTTCCAATTGTTCAAGTAGTTGCTCATTTCCATTATTTGCATTATCAAAGCCCTGCTTGTAGGCTTCAATTGATGCTTCATATATTTCTTTCTCCATTTTGAGCATAGATTTGGTCTCATTCAACTCTTTCTATAGTCCCTTCCCCTTCCTCTCAGAAACGTCCAAACCGGACTTCAGCTCTGATCATTCCTTCCTCACAACAAACAAGGTTTTCTCTAATTCCCTAATCCTTCTTTGACTCGACTCGACATATTTTTGCATGTACAGATTGCATTCCAATGTCTGAAAAACTCTAAGTTAGAAATCATTCGACCAAGAATTGAGAAAATATCAAATAAAATAAAATAAAATAAAATCTTGGGTATACATACTTGATAGCTTAAGGTTGTTGCTTTCTTCATTGCTTCAACTGGGCCTATCTTTGTTAGCCTACTTTTATCCTCTTCCAGAAGAAGTCCATTCACGAATGTGTTAATACTGGAAGGATCCGAAATTGCAGTCGACCCGTGAGGAATCCTTATAATCATGTTATCTAAATCTTCCTCCACCTCAGTAATGACTTTCCTTTTCTTCCCAGCCGTAATTATTTCAGTCGACTTTCCCTTCGCCTTAACAGCCTCATATGGTACAACTTCTTTGATTTTAGGAGCTTCAACCTTTGTAACTTTCGGCTCCACCCCATTTGCTTTCTTGGCTTTCCTTCGACTCTTCATTTCGTCAATAGAAGATACTTTGAAGGGCCCTGACATTATATCTTCTGCGCATAAAAGTTCTTCGGGAGTTAAAGGCTTTAAAAACTTTGGCTCTCCAAAAGTCTCTCGACACGACCAACTACAATATAACATAGCCAAAATGTGTTTGCAGAGGGCCAAAAGGGTACCTTCACGATTATTAATCTCCTTCCACAACGGAGTGTCCCTCAACCTTTTCTATTCCAAGATGACTCTCCAATCTCTCTCCTCGGGAGGTAAAACTAAGATTGCTTTCGTGTTAGAGACAGTTCGACTTGTTGTTTCAAACGACCTATTTCGCAAAGGACTTGCAAAAACGATTATAGGGTTAGTCCTATTATTAAGTGTATTCAAAGAGAATGCATGATGAAGATATAATACTCACTCGAAAAACTCCAATATTCCGAGATTCGACCAGCTTCAGCCAACCCGAATATACTCTCACCCTTCACAAAGAAATAATCAGACTGCCAATTCCCCCTATCATTTGTTGGTAGTCCAGTAACTAAGTGTTTTTTCATCCGCCCAAGAAACAAGGTGTACATCCCCTTCTCAGTCAGGTGTTCCTTTAGGTAGTATGTGGATAGCACATCACTCACTTAAAAGAACACTCCTAATTCGAAGGCTATGCATTCAATTGACAATAGGATCCTCCAAGTATTAGGCATCAGTTGATAATGAGCGATCTGAAAATGATCCAGAACCTCTCAAACTAACCTCGGTATTGGAAATCTCAACCCATCAACAAAAGGTCGCTCGTAGAACCCAATCCATCCTGGGACTTTGTAATCAATTCTTTCACTCGGCAGAGGTAGCCTTAGTTCTAAAGAATCAGGAAATCTATACTTACACCTAATTTCCCTCAATGATTTCTCAATCACTCGACTAGCAGGGTTCTTTGTTAACAAGTTTATTGGTTCACTAGTGCTAGGAGCTTCACTCGAATTTCCAATTACTGGCAAAGTCCTAAGTGGTATAGCTTCAGTAGGAACCTCTTGAGATAACTCAGCTACGGTTATTAACCTTGTCTCGATTATATCCTGATACGACCAATCTCTATATACTTCTTTCTCCTCCGATTCACTTGAACTTGATTCGACAAACCTATCAGTCTCAGCCCCTAAACTGCCTAAGGATTCTTCACTCGACATCTTCCAAACCACAAGCATACAAACACTAGATTCCTTAAAAATCTATTCCTTAAAGATCAAACTCTAATATAAACCTCAAACACAATTTCGATAATAAATCTACGTTTCAAAAGATCAAATAGCCTATTTGATCTAAGAACATCTCGAATCTACACAATGAATGTTTAAAGATATTGAAGAATAGAAGATGGGTTTTGAAGAATACCTTGAAGAGCTTGAAACTTCTCTCTACTTGATGGCTGAAGCGAGATTTTGAGAATGAGGCAAATGAGCTCTCAAAACTCTATTCTATACCATCCTTTTTGGCACCTCAAATTCCCGCCAAAAATACCTCGAAACTCGCGCTAGGGTTATATTAAATTAGTGAAGAAGAACCTAGAAAGCAGTTAAGTCCCATCATGCCATAGAGGAATCTTTCAGAGATGTCGACTGAAAGAAATTAAGAGCCCCAATGGTGAGACACGACGTGACACTGTCTGAAGGCTCATGTCGTGTGAAATGATTCCTAAACTTCATCTGATTCAGACGACCGGGGACATCCCCCAAGGACTCATGTCGAGTCAAATGAAGACATGGAATTCCCTCAGTCCATACGATAATGTCGTGTGAAATGATTCTTGAATTCATCTGGTTCAGTCGACCGGGGACATCCCCCAAGGACTCATGTCGAGTCAAATGAAGACATGGACTTCCCTCAGTCCATACGACAATTTCGTGTGAAATGATTCTTGAACTTCATCAGGTTCAGTCGACCGGGGACATCCCCCAATGACTCATGTCAAGTAAAATGAAGACATGGACTTCCCTCAGTCAATACGACAATGTCGTGTGAAATGATTCCTGAACTTCATCTGGTTCAGTCGACCGGGGACATCCCCCAATGATGAGGCCCAGGATGCATCCGCCCAAGATGCAGCCTATGATGGACGGACCACCACAGTGCAAGTCCCAGAGGGTCCAATCATGAGGACCCGAGCTAAGAAGATCCAGGAAGCTATGCATGGATTTATACAGAAGATTGAATCTGACTATTCTCGCACTTCTACTTCATTGAATATGGGCTTGAAGTTGGACGAACCCAAGATGGTGAATCTTATTCAGGTCGTGGAGCAACGAGTTACTTAGGCCTATTTTATTATAGTTATTTGACAGTTGTTATTAATTTATTTAGGGCTTGCATTTGTTTTATTTCGGCCCTTTATTTATGTCTAAGTGTTTTTTTCTTTAGATTATTATTCTATGTTTGGGAATTAGGTTAAGCGTGCAAGGGTTTGCACATGGGGATAGTTTAGCTTAGTTTTAGGATACGCGCCTGTTGGCGTGTGTGTAGTTTCGTCTTTTATCCTTTTGGGTTAGGGTTTTGGTTGGAGCTTTCTTATAAAAGGCTAACTTTTGGTTATGTTCAACAACTCTCTTTCAATAAAATTTTATATCAATTTTTGTGAGCATTGAGAAACCCTCAATTTGTTCTCACTGGATTTGGCTTATCAAAGGTCTGCTAACCCTTTGTGGCGCCCCTATTAGCACTCTAGGGTTCTGTTGCTTATTCTTCAGAGGTTTAGAATTTTTTATCCGAACTGTCTTGGGAATGATTTCAGTCTTGTGTGGGTTTGTCTGGCTCTGCTCCAGGCAGGTTCTCATCGGTTGGTATCAGAGCCAGGTTCCAAGGTCAGTTCACATATCTGTTCTATTTTTCTTATTTCGTTCATTATATCGTCTCGTTTGTTCTTTCCTGCGTTTGTTTTCTCTCATACGTTTTTCTTTTCTTATCTTATATCACTCTTGTTTCTTTTATTTCCTGTGTTTGCTGTGTTGTTTTGCGTCTGTTGTGTGTCCCTTTTCTTTTGCTTTCGGCGTTTGTGCATATTTTTTCGTGGTTGTGTTTTGCCTTGACTGTGTTTGTGCGATTCGCATAACCTAGGGTTCTAACACCTTAGACTACTTGCGGTAGTAGGTAAAACTTGGTGAGATTTTGGAAGTAATCGAAATCAGGTCAAATCCACAACACCAAACGGTTTAGGAGGTCCGAGGGACGCGATTAAAAAAAATACAAAATTTTAAAATTTTGCCTACGTGTAATTTTTTTCCTAGCATTCATATTGTCAGGACGAGGTGATTGAGATAGTTTACCTGTGCGTGTTTAAAAATTCCAAATTTCGAGTGTAATCGCTTACCTGCTGTCATCTTTGCCGCAATCGATAGTGTTTTTGTTTTCCTTATTCCATCGTATTTAACTAGCCTTTTCTTTATCAATTCTCGTAAATCGTATCCGCATCTTGTTTCCCTTTTGTTTGTGTCTACCTCTCTGTTGTACTTGTGATTGAGCTGAACAGTGCTATTTGGGACAACATTAAGGGTTTGTTCTTTCCTGCGGGTTCAAATCCTTTGAGAACTCATCCGAGGACAAGAGTGGTAAAAGGCAAGAGTGGGTGAGCTTAGTTTCGAGTAAAAGCCTTTTGAGTGACAAACACGAGAGAATTGGAATTGTGAGGATTTTGTCTTTTTCTTTGCTTTAATTGTTCTTTTTTTTATTACTAACGTTTGTTGCAGTTACATAGTTAAAAAAAAGAAAAAATAGTAAACATGTCCAGAGAAGGAGCAGCCCTAAGTCAAAGTGCCAATTCCCCACAGGAGCCCCAATTGCGGGATGTGGCGAATATTGTGACAGCGCTTCAGCAAGTGTTTGCGCGGGTATTAGAATTGATGAGGGATGTTCGAGATGAGGTGCAAGCATGAGACACAATACCCCACAGAGGAATAGGCCAACACGGCCAACTAGAGCTAATGAGGTAGGGTACGTACCCCCATGACTGGTGGGCGACGTACTGAACCCATGGATGAGATGGAGGCCGAAAATGAGTTTGATTATGATTGGGAGTTTGATAGAGTATCAGAGGTATAAATGGGTGAATTTCGGCCTAGAAGAGGTAGGAATGAAAGATTGTTCAGGAGAAATCATGAGAATGAGGAAGATGGTGATTTGGGTAAAATCAAGATGACTATCCCTTCTTTCCAAGGCAAGAGTGACCCCGAAGCCTATCTAGAGTGGGAACGTAAGCTAGAGCTCCTTTTTTTTACTGTCATAATTATTCTGAGCTTAAGAAGGTTAAGTTAGCGGTTATTGAATTTACCGATTATGCACTTGTCTGGTGGGACCAAATGATGATAAACATTCGGAGGAACAGGGAGCGCCCGATCACTACATGGGCCGAATTGAAAACAGTTATGAGGAAGAGATCTATATCATAAACTTCAGAATCTTACAAAGGGGTTTCAGAGTGTCAAAGACTACCACAAGGAGATGGAAATTGTAATGATTCACGCCAATGTCGAGGAAGACCGAGAGGCCACTATGGCACGGTTTCTAAGTAGGCTGAATAGGGAGATTGCAAATGTAGTGGAATTGTAACATTACATGGAATTAGAGGACATGGTATATACGAACGCCAACTCAAGCGAAAAACTACATTAAGGGACAATTCGGGTCCAACCAATACATGGAAGCCGAAATATGGAGATAATGACAGGGATGGAACCACATCTAGGTTTAGATCAGAGACCCTGAAGCCAATGGAAGATGTCACCACCAAACCTAAACCAAAATTTGATACCCCACCAAATAGGAGTCGTGATCTTAAATGTTTCAAATGTCTGGGAAGTGGCCATATAGCATCACAGTGCCCTAATAGAAGGACCATGTATATGGAGGTTGATGGCGAGGTAATTTCAGATGGTGAGGATGTTATAGAGGAGGTGCCCAAATTGGAGGTCGTCACTGATGAAGAAGGGGTTGAGTATGCAGCCAAGGGGGAGTCCCTTGTGACTTGTCGTGCTTTAAGTACCCAGGCCAAGGTTGAAGATGATATGGTACAACATCGAGAGAACATATTCCATACTAGATGCCTAGTCCAAAACAATATATGCAGTATGATTATCGACGGGGGTAGTTGTACTAATGTGGCTAGCATAATACTTGTTGACAAGCTGGGTTTGACTTTACTTAAACATCATAAGCCTTATCGGTTGCAGTGGTTGAATAAAAGTGGCGAGGTTAAAGTCAATAAACGGGTCTTGGTTAGTTTCACTATTGGTAAATACAATGATGAACTGTTATGTGATGTAGTCCCAATGCAAGCTGGACATTTGTTACTAGGGCATCCTTGGCAGTTTGACAGGAGGGTGATGCATGATGGGTTTCGAAACAGATAATGTTTCTAGCAAGATGGATGAAAAGTTACACTTGTTCCGTTAACGCCACAGGAAGTCTTTAAAGATCAAATGAAGCTTCAGGCTTCTACAGCGTAAACACCCGCGGGCGAGATCGAGGATGTGAGTCGAGGGGATGAGGTTAACAGTTCTAGGGGAGTGACCGAGAGAAACAGTGAGCATGCATAAAATAATGAGAGTGTGGGTAGAATGAAAAATAGTTTCTTTGCTAAAGAGGGAGAAGTGAGGAGAGAGTATGCCAAAAATAAAGTGGTGATCCTCATTCTGTATAGAGAAACTCTTCTGAGCTCTGATAACACTAACCTTAATATTGTTTTGCCTAGTGTGTTTACTTCTTTATTGCATGATTATGATGATGTGTTTGCAGAGGAGATACCTCATGGTTTACCATCAATTCGAGGTATTGAGCATCGGATCGACTTCATCCCAGGGGCGGTCATTCCTAACCGACCAGCCTACCGAAACAACCCTGAATAAACTAAGGAGCTCCAAAAGCAAGTGGAGGAGTTGATGAGCAAAGGGTACGTACGGGAGAGCATGAGTCCGTCCGCAGTTCCAGTCCTGTTAGTCCCAAAGAAAGATGGTATATGGAGAATCTGTGTGGATTGTCGAGTAGTCAACAATATCACTGTAAAGTATCGCCACCCTATCCCTAGATTAGATGATATGTTGGATGAATTATATAGATCTTGCATTTTTTCAAAAATTGACCTTAAAAGTGGGTATCATCAGATTAGGATGCGAGAAGGGGATGAATGGAAGACTGCCTTTAAAATAAAATATGGGCTATATGAGTGGCCTGTGATGCCATTTGGGCTTACAAATGCCCCCAGCATCTTTATGCGCCTAATGAATAATGTTTTGCGTGACTTTTTGGGTAAATTTATAGTCGTATATTTTGATGATATTTTAATGTATAGCAAGAATTTAGAAGAGCATGTAGGACATTTGTGAGCTGTGTTTGATGTTTTAAGGAAAGATTTGTTATATGCTAACCTTAAAAAATGTGACTTTTGCATGGAAAAAGTGATATTTCTGGGGTATGTCATTAGTGCTCAAGGCATTGAGCTTGATGAAAACAAGGTTAAGGCCATTCGTGAGTGGCCTACACCTAAGAGCATCACTAAGGTTAGGAGTTTCCATGGACTAGCTAGTTTCTATAGGCGGTTTGTAAAAGACTTTAGCACTATCGCCGCACCACTTACTGAAGTCGTAAAGAAAAATGTTGGCTTCCATTGGGGGGAGGAACAAGAGAATGCCTTTAAACTCCTTAAAGATCGATTATGTTCTACGCCTATTTTAGCCTTACTTAACTTTAACCAAACTTTCGAGATTGAGTGTGATGCTTCAGGTGTATTGGGGCAGTTCTTATTCAGGAACGACGTCCTATAGCTTTCTTCAGTGAAAAACTCAATGGTGCAGCGCTGCGTTACCCAACTTACGACAAAGAGTTTTATGACCTAGTCAGAGTGCTGGAAACTTGGCATCATTACCTCTGGCTAAAAGAGTTCGTGATTCACACTGACCATGAATTTCTGCGGCATATCAAGAGTCAAGGAAAAGTTAACAAACCGCATGCCAAATGGATGAAGTTCGTGGAGACCTTCCCATATGTCATTCGATATAAGCAAAGTAAGGAGAATGTGGTTGCTGATGCACTATCACACAGGTATGCTTTACTTACATCCTTGATTTTTAAGTTTCTTGGTTTTGACTTTATCAAAGACTTGTATGCAAATGATCATGACTTCTGTGAGATCTACATTACATGTGAAAAAGCGCTTGTGGTAAATTTTACAGACAAGATGATTTTTTATTTAAATAAAATAAATTGTGTGTGCCTAGCTGTTCTATGCATGAATTATTGGTCCGTGAAGCACATAGTGGCGGTCTTATGGGTCATTTTGGTGTTACAAAAACTTTGGAAATCTTGCATGAACATTTTTTTAGCCTAAAATGAAGAAGCATGTCATGCGCATTTGTACTGGTTGCATTACTTGTAGGAAATAAAAATCTAAGGTTCAACCACATGGGCTTTATACACCATTACCTTTTCCTCAGGCACCGTGGGTAGATATTTCCATGGATTTGGTGTTAGGATTACCTGTTGGGTTTTCTAGGTCAAACCAAGATCATATTAAGCTATGAAATGTGCGAATACATCAAAGTAAAGTTGCGAAAATACTCACTTTGATCGGCTTTGCGATGCGAAGAATACAAAAATTTTCTTTGCTCATTGAAGCTCTCGGCCATGCCTCCCTTTTGTGCTCCATGTTTGATCTCCAAGCTCCAAGCTTTGATTTGAGATTCCATGCTCATGAATGGGTTTCCTTATCACATTTGTGAGACTCTTTTGAGTGTGCTAGCACTTGGAAATTTTGCCACAAAATTTCCCTAAAGCTTCTTGTTGCTCTCGGCAATGGAAGATTTTGAGAGAAAAGGCACCAAGTGCCGTGAGATGGAGAGGGAGAGGGAGAGGAAGAGGGAGAGAAGATGAAGTTGTGTTGTGTATTTTAGTTTTTGATTTCAAAAATCAAAAATACCAAAAATCAATTACCAAATTCAAAAAAGGTACAAGGCATTAAAGCCATCCAACAACTCACATCACTCACAAAAGTGACATCCATCACATCACTCAAAGTTGACGTGACTTCCATCACAAGAATGACTAACGATGTGACGTGTGATGTGACTTGTAGGCCCCACTTGATTCAAAATGCGAGTGAACACTCATGGGCTCAGATTCGCTAATTCCGAATTAACGAATTTTCCGTTGTGACGTAATTAAATCAAAATTAATTAAATAATTATGCCTAGCAAAATTACTATTCACGTCGCTAGCGAATTAATTCTAAATTAACTCATTCGCCCGAATTAAAATCTAATTTTAATTCCGCTTCGAAATCTAATTTCGTATAATATATCGAATATATTATTTTATCGATTAATTCCAAATTAATCGTTCTCTCTCTTTAAATAGTATTTTATCCCAGATAAAATATCTCTGTAATTAATCCTAGATTAATTTTCTCTCTCTTATAATTAATCCCAGATTAATTATGTGCGAGTCATACATCATCGGTGAATCTTCGGGAAGCGACCCATGAGATCCCTGGATATGTTGGCAGTAAATCCGGTCATCGGACTATCCGAACACGTACGTACCTAGTACTACATTTTTACCGATTTACAAGACATGGTTGGCTTCTAGCAAAGCACCGTGCCTACCCAATTATCCAGAAATATTCTTAAAGGAATATATAATCTGTATCAGGCGTAGTATACGTAGTATTGCGTATTGTGATCCAGTATCGAATGTCACGTGCTAGGCCTGAGGCTGGAATTGTGTCTGCCCCGTAAGAAGCACATATTGGATCTCTGGTAACTAGTCTCTATAATCAGATAAACATGACCTAGTCATATACCCGATAGCTGCATCATATAAGAGCACCGGTTCCGTATCCTACGTGACCATCATCTCCATATGACTGAAATGATACTTCCATCTTGACATCACACCCAATACACTACGATTCTCAATATACCCAGAAGAGGCGTACAGAGAACCTGTTAAAGCCCTGGACGACCAAAACCAAAGTATATTGATTGTCGCAAGTATTAGCGGTGCAAGTCTCTTGTTAAGACCAAATACACCTACCCTGATTCGGACTTCCATAGACACATAGTCATACTACCAATGGAATTCCGAGGGGTCTATCTAGAGCGAAGCTGTTTCCGTACCATCGGTAAACACAACCTCCTATTACACTTGCATGAGTATCCAATACCCAAATATATGAGAACTATGTCGTTATGCTCCCATAACACGCACAAGTGCAATACTAGTCTATTCCGCATTATCGATGTCCAATCTCGATAAAACTACGACTATGGATGTTTTAATGATTAAACCTTAGTGGATTGATATTGTCTCATATCATCTCAATCTGGAACTAATCATAAGGACTTTTATCATTTATGTATCTTGGTAATCCAATTACAAATGATAAAAGAGCAATTTCCTTTGTCACATAGTTAATTTGTACAACAACACCATGTTCTGTACAAATAGTGATTCTATGGGTCATAATTGTCCAACAATCTCCTACTTGGCCTATAGCCAATCACTCAAGTGTTCTACACCTGAACTATGTACGGGTCGCTCAAACTTCTACTGAGAAACTGCTTTCGTCAGCGGATTTGAAAGGTTATCATTTGATGCGATTTATTCGATCATCACATCGCAACGATGTATGATCCTAAGGAATCAGATGAATAGTTGAAGTGCATACTTGGATCATTGATGAGACCATTAATTCTTTTATCTGTGTTGTAACCTAGCTTAGCTGCTAACAAAACTACTCCTAATCTGATTAGGATTATTAAGATCCAAAATGCTTCTATTGCTGCCTCAGCTACAGTAATATTCTGCTTTTTTTGTTTATTCGGCAACAGTATCTTGCTTGGAAGATTTCCAGCTCATTGTTCCGTTATTCAAACTATATATTACCTTTGTAACGACCTATAGTCATTTTGTCGGTTAGGAAACTTGCAGCAGTGAACCCAGTCACTTCAATTTCTCCTCCTCCATAGTTTAAGAAAGCATTCTTAGATCCTCTAAGATACTTAAGGATGTTCTTAACATCAATCTAGTGACTATCACTTGGATTGGCCTGATTGTGACTCCATATGCTCAAAGCATATGAGACACAAGCTCGCGTATATATATTTCAATGTACGAGTTCTCGGAGAGTGCCAACAACTTTTAGATCTATCCCAATAGATCCTTAATCGAATCTACGCAATATATGTTTCCAAGAGTATTCTACTTCTAAATTCACATGCATGAAAATAAACTGGAATAACGGCAGGCATATAATTTCATAAAGACATTAAGTCGATAAATATGGTAATACAAGTAAAACATAAATATAGGAGAGACATAATTAGGTTTCTAGTGCGAAAGCAACAATCATGTAAGCAATCATGTATGAGAATATAATGGAAGAAACAATCATGCATGAAATGGGATGTAACATGTGAAAGCTCATTCGTGGAGCGTTCGTAAATGTGTTCGAACGGTAAACAGAATGCAAGCGTTCGAGTAACGTTTGATAATGCGTTTGAAAGATAAACAGAATGTTCGCGTTCGTATAGCGTTTGATAACGCGTTTGAATGGGATGAGACCTGATGCATGATACAATAAAATGTATGTGCGTTCGAGTAGCGTTCGTAAACGCGTTCGAACGGTAAACAGAATGCAAGCGTTCGAGTAGCATTCTGAGACGCGTTCGAACGGAAATAAGACAGAATGTATACGTTCGTGTAGTGTTCGTAAACGTGTTCAAACAGAATGAGGCATGATGCATACGTTCGTGTAGCGTTTGGAAACGCGTTCGAACGAGATTGCCAAAATGGCATCTGAAATGACACAAACACATATATGGATAAACGAATACACAATGTAGGACCTCGTGTGCCCGATGGAACACATTTCACATTCAATCGGGTGCACCTCATCCGGCGTGGAAAAACATCATGGAAAAGGTAGCCTTTAGGCATTTCCCTCGAATAGATGACCTTTAATCCACCCTAGTTAGCCCATGCGCACAAGAATGCAATGCATGCGTAAATAAAGCAATGATATGCAAAGGGTAAATGACATAATAAAAGGCGTGGCAAAACATCATGGTAAAGGTAGCCTTCAGGCATTTCCCTCGAATAGAGGACCTTTAATCCACCCTAGTTAGCCCATGCGCATTATATTACAATGCATATAAAATAAAGACAATAATAATATAGGACCTCGTATGCTCGATTAAACATATCTCACATTCAATCAAACATACTCTGTCCGGCGCGGTAAAACGTCGTGGCAAAGGTATCCCTTGGGCTTTTTATCCCTCAAAATGAAGAACCTTTAATCCAACTTGATTTGCCCATGCGCACTATATCATCATGCATAAATAAGTAACATGCAGAAAGTAATAGCATACTAACAACTAAATCATGCTTAAAAAATAAATAACATACTAGCAACCCAATCATGCTCGAATACAAGGTTGGATGAAATGGAATGTGTGAATCTCTCAAGTGGTATGTGGCATTGTATCCCGAGTGCAAACCGAAATACCGTCCATTTGGATTTGGCTACGAAATTTACGTCCGGGTTTCCATCTGATATACCACAAGAAAGAACACATATTCCATTCATTCAAGGACCACAACATATATCAACAAATGACTCTCATGCGAAGAAGTTCTAATAAACAAAAAAAAGATGAGAATAAATAAGAAGGGTGCCCTCAGGTCTGACATCTTAAATCGTCTCTCGGAAGTGCGGTATGCGGTATGCGGTTTTCGGAAGGGTTGATGCTCCTAAATTCCTCCGGTTCACTGGTTCAACATTTCCTTTCGCTGTTTTGCTGTTTGGGCTGCTGTTTTTCTCTGTTTTGCTGCTGTTTTCGCTATATTTTTTGGTCACTGTTTTACGGTGTTTGGGCTGATGTTTGGGGGTGTATTTTCGGTTACTGCAGTGCAGTTTCATGGGCTATTTTCGGTGATGGTTTGTGGCTGTTTTGGTGGCAGTTTCGGTGACAGTTTATGCGTGAATAAGGCTTGCTGTGAGGGTTTAGGGGTGTGAATTGATAGGCAGGGGACGTATGGCCTGTGATGGTTTTGCGTGTATTGCCGAGTAGTCTTTGTAGCTTGGTTTTGTGTATCTACTTGCGGCTTGCGGGTTCACGTGGAGGGCTGAGGTTTTGTGTATTTGTTTGTGTTTAAGTCGGTTTGTCTAGGTTGTGTCGGTGTGTCTTGGATTTGTTTGGTCGGCAAGTGCGTGTGTGTGTCTCTTTAACGTGAGGGCTGCATGCATATTCAACATGCAGTTTGATGAGGGGCAGTTGTTTCGGTCGAGAGGTTGCAGGTGGGAGAGAGAATGTGTAGAAGAGTGTTTAGGTTTATTTTCTTTGTTCAAGGTTCGGTTTAGTTGGCCGTGAATGAGGTTTGTTGTTGTTATTTAGCCGTGTGACTTAGGAAGGATAGAGGCATGGTTCAGAGAGAGAAGACGAGGGATCTAGGGTTTTTTTTTTGCTGTCGGGGATGCTCTGGGGAGGGAGATGATTATGGTTTGTGTTTTTGGTTGCTGCCGATTGATGCTACGTCAAGGTCTCAAGGTGGCTTTAGGGTTCTTGTACTGTCGTGAGAGTCTAGAGCCTTAGGGTTGCATTAGTGTTATGTTTTATAGTTACAAGCTAGGGTTAGGGTTGTGCATGAGAATTTAAAATAAGGAAACAAGATCAAGTAATTTAGGGATGGATTTAATTAGTTTAAAAAAGGAAAGGATAATTGTATTTTGGTGGGGGAATATATTTAAATTGGTAGGTGATTTATTTAAATTAGGAAGAGATTTGCTTAAATTAGGAATTTAATTTAATTGGTTTTAATTTAATTTGTGACATGTTTTTTAAATGGTTTAATTATTTTGGATTGGGATTGGGAGAAGTGGGTTTGGGATGTGTTTTAAAACAGAGGTCCAACAAGCGAACCCGAAGCTAAACAAGTGAACTAAATCCAACAAAAATGTCAATTCTTGACTTTTCCCTTCCGACGTCCGTTTACCGCGACTTCCACAATTTAAAGAGGTAGTGTCTCCATGTGAGACTCATCATTGGGACTTATATGCAAAAATGCAGTGCCTACAGTCGCCCCCACTTTGATGGGACTTGTGTAGTGTGTGACCATTACAATCCTATCAAAGTTATGCAATGCATTTTTACTTACATGGCTCGCCAGCTGCCATCTGACTTGCCTGCTGCTTCGAGCTGTGTTGATGATGCAGTGGACCTCGATTCTAGGATGCATCCCAATAACTGCAACCGACAATGTGGGCCTCGACCCTGGGACGCATCCCAATACCGCTGATAATGTGGGTCACGACCCTGGGACGCATCCCCAAAACTAAAGATGTAGGGGGCCAACGACCCTGGGACGCATCCCGATAACTGCAATCGACAACGGGGGCCTCGACCCTGGGATGCATCCCAATACCGCTGACAATGTGGGTCACGACCCTGGGACGCATCCCCAAAACTGATGATGCAGGGGGCCAACGACCCTAGGACGCATCCCGATAACTGCAACCGACAACGGTGGCCTCGACCCTGGGACGCATCCCAATACCGCTGACAATGTGGGTCACGACCCTGGGACGCATCCCCAAAACTGATGATGCAGAGGGCCAACGACCCTGGGACGCATCCCGATAACTACAACCGACAACGGGGGCCTCGACCCTGGGATGCATCCCGATAACGTTGACAATGTGGGTCACGACCCTAGGACGCATCCCCAAAACTACTGATGATGTGGGTCACGACCCTGGGACGCATCCCCAAAACTGCTGATGATGTGGGTCACGACCCTGGGACGCATCCCCAAAACTGCTGATACCGATGCTGATGTGGATGTGGGCCTCAACCCTGAGACTCATCTCCAAAACTGATGTTGATACTGATGTGGGCCTCGCCACCGGGTTTCATCCCCAAAACTGATGCTGATACTGATGTGGGCCTCGCCCCCGGGACTCATCCCCAAAACTGATATAGATACTGATGTGGGCCTCGCCCCCGGGACTCATCCCCAAAACTGATGCTGATACTGATGTGGGCCTCGCCCCCGGAACTCATCCCCAAAACTGATACCGACAATGCTTATGTGGGCCTCGCCCCAGACGGATACTGATGTGGGCCTCAACCCTGGACTGATACTGATGTGGGCCTCGCCCCTGGGACTCATCCCCAAAACTGAAACTGATGTAGGCCTCGGCCCTGGGACTCATCCCCAAAACTGATACTGATGTGCGGGCCTCGACCTTGGGACTCATCCCCAAAACTGAAACTGATGTGGCCCTCGGCCCTGGGACTCATCCCCAAACTGATGCTGATGTGGGCCTCGACACTGGGACTCATCCCCAAACTGATGCTAATGTGGGCCTCGCCCCCAAGCTGATACTGATGTGGGCCTCGACCCTGGGACTCATCCCCAAAATTGCTGATGATATGTATGGGCCTCGACCCTGGACTAATACTGATGTGGGCCTCGCCCCTGGGACTCATCCCCAAAACGGAAACTGATGCGGGCCTCGGCCCTGGGACTCATCCCCAAAACTGATACTGATGTGTGGGCCTCGACCCTGGGACTCATCCCTGCTGGACAATTATGACCCATAGCATCACTATTTGTACAGATCATGGTGTTGTTGTACAAATTAACTATGTGATAAAGGAGATTGCACTCTTATCATTTGTGATTAGATCACCAAGATATATAAATTATAGGAGGTCCTAATGATTTGTTCCTGGATTGAGAATGATATGAGACAGTATCAGTCCACGAAGGATAAATCATTAAATATCCCTAGTCGGAGTATTATCGAGATTGGACATCGATAATGCGTAAAAGACTAGTATTACACTTGTGCACGTTTGTGAGGGCACAACGACATAGTTCTCATATATTTGGGTATATGATACTCATGCAAGTGTAATAGGAGGTTGTGTTTTACCGATGGTACGGGAAACAGCTTCGCTCTGGATAGACCCCCTCGGAATTCCATTGGTAGTAAGACTATGTGTCTATGGAAGTCCGAAATCAGGGTAGGTGTATTTGGTCTTAACCTGAGACTTGCACCGCTAATACTTGTGACAATCAATATACTTTGGTTTTGGTCGTCCAGGGCTTTAACAGGTTCTGTGTACGCCTCTGCTGGGTATATTTAGAATCATAGTGTGTTGGGTGTGATGTCAAGACCGAAGTATCACTCCAGTCATAGTGGAGATGATGTCACGTAGGATACGGTACTAGTACTCTTATGCACTGCAATCATCGAGATAAAATGACAAGGTCATGTTTATCCTAGAGACTAGTCACCATACATCCGACATGTGCTTCGTACGGGGCAGACACAATTCCAGCCCAAAGCCTAGCACGTGACATCTGATGCTGGATCGAAATATGCAATACTACGTATACTACGCCTGATATAGATCGCTTATTCCTGTAAGCATGTTTCTGGAGAATTGGGTAGGCATGGCGCTTTGCTAGAAGCCAACCTTGTCTTGTAAATCGGTACAAACGTAGTACTTGGTACTTACGTGTTCAGATAGTCCGACGACCGAATTTACTGCCAATATATCCGGGGATCTCATGGGTCACTTCCCGAAGATTCACCGATGACGTATGACTCGCACTTTTATTAATCTGGGATTAATTAGATGAGAGAGAAAATTAATCTGGGATTAATTGCGGAGATATTTTATCTGGGATAAAATATCAATTAAAGAGAGATAACGATTAATTTGGAATTAATCGATAAAATAATATATTCGATATATTATACGAAATTGGATTTCGACGCGGAATTAAAATTAGATTTTAAATCGGGCGAACGAGTTAATTTAGAATTAATTCGTTAGCGATGTGAATAGTGATTTCGCTAGGCATAATCATTTAATTACGTCGCAACGGAAAATTTGTTAATTTGGAATTAGCGAACCCGAGCCCGGGTGTGATTGCGAGCGCATTCGCATTTCGAATTCGAGTGCGGCACGCAAGTCACATCAAGCGTCAAATCGCTAGTCGCATCAAGCGTCAAATCATTAGTCACTTTGAGTGATGTGACAACTTGTCACATTGATTGAATGAGTGATGTGACTTGATGAGAGTTGTTGGACAAGCTTTTGAAAGCTTGAAAGACATTTATCATTTATTTATTAAATGGTATTTGACTTTTTTTTTTGGTATTTGATATACAAAAACCACACAACTTCTATTCTCTCTCCTTAGCTCACGTTTTTGGAGCCAAGAATCTTGATCTCTCTCTCGGCCAAACAGGCCATTTCTTCTTCTCTCATTCACTGGTTTGACCGTGAAACACAAAGGGAAGCAAGGGAAATTTGTGGCAAATTTCTTAAGTGCTAGCACACCATTGGAGACATACAAAGGTGATAGGGAACTCACTTCATGAGCTTGGAATCACCATTAACCAAAGCTTGGAGCTTGGAGGAAGATGAAGACCACACATGGCCGAATCTTTGAGAGGGAAATCAGTGGACTGCCGAGCTTGACAGTGGGCAGAAAATGAGTTTTGTTCATCACCGCATCGACTCAACCGATCATTGTGAGTATTCCGCAACTCCTTTGAATGTATTCGCACTTATTTTCATTCTTTGAAATGATCTTGGGAAGCTTAGACTAACCCAACAATCCCCAAAACTGAAATTGATGTGGGCCTCGACCCTGTGACTCATCCCCAAAACTGATACTGATGTGGGCCTCGGCCCACAGACTGATACTGATGTGGGCCTCGCCCCTAAACTGATACAGATGTAGGCTCACCCCTAAACCGATACTGACATGGGCCTCGCCCCCAAACTGATGTGGATGTGGGCCTCGCCCCTAAACTGATGCTGATATGGGCCTCGCCCCAAGCTGATACTTATGTGGGCCTCTTCCTTGGGACTCATACCCAAAATTACTGATGATATGTGTGGGCCTCGACCCTAAGACGCATCCCAAAACTGCTACTGATGTGTGGGCCTCGACCCTGGGATGCATCCCAAAACTGCTACTGATGTGGGTCACGACCCTGGGACTCATCCCCAAAACTGATACTAGTGATGTGATGGTTCATTCCAACATACCGTACTGCCTCTCACGAGATAATCATGATAGCTAAACATATTTTCGTCCTCAACGGATGCTTCACGTCGAAACCAGAGAACCTTCAAAGTATTTAATACACTTAGATCTGCTCGTCTGAATGAGTGATCTGAACTAGACTCCTAGTGTGTGTGTGCCAAGGCTCTTTCACAGCTTAATCCTTAAGTAAGACAACTCGATGATTTTGTCTCGGAGAATCGGATCAGTGGGTCTAACCAACCTAGATGTCTTGATCACACTCTGTGATTACTTCCTCGTACTCAACATGATATGTTTTTTTTTCTCTTTCTTTTTCTTTCTTTTCATTTTTGAACTTTCTTTTTCTTTCTTTGACACACCTACCCTTTAAGGTAGCATTTCTCCTCATGGTGGTCCTAATACTCGCCCATGGCTAGCTTCACGCTTATCGGTTATAGGCGGTCTATTTTTCCTTTCCTTTCTTTGTAGAAACTTTTTATTTGTTTCCAACCATATCATATATCGTAGCATAAGTAAACCAGGATTGACATCTAGGCAAACGGTCATTCACTGCTCCATCATCTCTTCAACTAATCATCTTGCCGACTACTTAGGCTTCCACCACTAAGATCCCGTGATCAAGTGCTCGCGAGTCTAGTTGAGATCAACTATTCAGAATACCGGATGAGAGCACATCTCGCACTTATCGTTCTAAGGTTTCTCCCTACAACAAACAATTTCATCACCGGACATATGCCTAACCATCAATGACTTCTCTCCTTTTTTTCCTTTTCACTCACTCCACGAAATTCTTCCTTTCAACCGCTGATAATGTGGGCTTCGCCCCCTGTGATCCATTCCTGAAACTTATACTGATATGGGCCTCAACCCTGGGATTCCTTCCTAAGACTAATACTGATGCGGGCCTCAACCCAGTGATTCATTCCTGAAACTGATACTGATTCTGATTCATTCATGAGACTGATGTGGGCCTCAACCCCATGATTCATTCCTAAAACTTGATGACACTGTACTGTTGCTGCTTCTGGTTGGCTTGCATTTGCCGCTTTCTCTTTTTCTCCGTTGAAACTTGTGAATACAAAGAAAACAAAACACAAAAAGAATGCAAGTGCGTTACGTGTATGTATGCATGCATGGATGAATTTCATATCCCGTTGGGTTAGGTATTTCCGCCAATTCCATTGGTGACTATTCGGTCCTCTCTTCCTCAGGTAAAATATTGCTTCAATTTGTCCACGTTGATCGGCTTGGTGAACTCGTTCCCTTCCAAGTCTGACAGTCTCACTGACCCATTTCCCATCACTTTCTGGACTATGTAGGGTCCTTCCCAATTAGGTCTGAACTTTCCTCTCGGATCCATTGTCGCCGGCTTTGATAGCTTAAGTACTAGATCCCCCTCTCTGATCTTAGTAGGACACACCTTTTGTTGAATGCTCGGGCCGATCTCTTCCGGTATAACTGCATATGATACAGGGACTTCATTCTATTCTCATCCAGTAATGCCAACTGTTCAAGTCTCTGCGAGGCCCATTCTTGCTCCAATAACTCTGCTTCTGCTAATATCCGTATGGACTGTATCTCAACTTCCACCGGCAGTACTGCCTTCATTCCATAGACCAAAGAGTAAGGCGTGGCTCATGTTGCTATTCTCACTGATGTTCTGTACCCCCACAGGGCGTACGATAGTTTGTTAGCCCAATCTTTGCAGTTTTCTGTCATCTTGGCTAATATCTTCTTTACTGTCTTATTGGCTGCCTCGACTGCCCCATTTGCATGCGGTCTGTAAGGTGACGACTTATGATGTAATATCACATATTTCTGTAGCATTGCCTTCGTTTCCTTTTGAAACTGAACTCTGTTATCTGTCACTACATGATGCGGCATCCCATATCGACATATATGTTCTGAGCTATGAACTTCACCATCTACTTTACTGTGACGTTACGAAATGACTCGGCTTCCACCCATTTTGAAAAGTAATCCACTGCCACCACTATGAAATGATGTCCATTCGATGCATTCAGTCGAATCTCTCCGATCATGTCAATTCCCCATGCTGAAAAAGGCCATGGCTCTGATAGCCCGTGTAACTCTGTGTGAGGTAGATGGTTCATATTACCATGTGCTTGACAATCATGACAATGTCTTACCAGTTTTGCACAGTCTGTCTCCATGGTCAACCAGTAGAAACTTTGTCTTACAATCTTGCAAGACAAATTCAACCCATTCATGTGCGGTCCACATACCCCGGCATGTATTTCTTCCATTACTTTCTGAGCCTCTTCTTTTCTTAATCATTTCAACTGAATACCATTCACTTGTCTCTCTATCTTTGCCGTAAGGTTTTCTGTTTCTCAGTTTCCTTTTCCCGATATCTATGTTTGTTAAACATATTTTGACAAGTCTTTCTTTCCTAACCCAACAGATATCTATGATGGATTTTATGATACAGGGTTAACATGATGCATGTATGCATGAGATGCATGAGATGCTTGCGATGCATGGAATATATAAGTCGGCCCATTATCATTTTAAAGCATTCAATCATATATTACGTGGTGCAAACTTGTCCCAGTTGGAAAGGCCCAACATGTTTACACTTTTGCGATATCATGGCTAAACAACTTCAAATGATAAGAGGACCAAATACAAAATGGCCCATCGGCATTTTTAGAAGCTTTTGGCCCAATTGTCAAAGGACATGAACTCGTCCCAGTTTAAATGGCCCAACAAGTTCATATCTCTTGACAAAAAGTCCAACTGAATCCAAATGATGATGGTCCTAAACACAAGCACAAAGAGACAATTTCTATTGATTATACAACTACAGTTCTCATGTGGGATCATGAGAATGTAGACAAAGGCTCTCGCCGACGAAGGATTACCCACAACTAGTGTTGGACAATTATAACCCATAGCATCACTATTTGTACAGATCATGGTGTTGTTGTACAAATTAATTATGTGACAAAGGAAATTGCCCTTTTATCATTTGTAATTAGAATACCAAGATATATAAATGATAGAAGGTCCTTATGATTAGTTCCGGATTGAGATGATATGAGATAGTATCAATCCACGAAGGTTTAATCATTAAATATCCCTAGTCGGAGTATTATCGAGATTGGACATCGATAATGCGTAAAAGACTAGTATTACACTTGTGCGCGTTGTGGGAGCATAACTGCATAGCTCTCAAATATTTGGGTATTGGATACTCATGCAAGTGTAATAGGAGGTTGTGTTTACCGATGGAACGGAAACAGCTTCGCTCTGGATAGACCCCTCGAAATTCCATTGGTAGTATGACTATGTGTCTATGGAAGTCCGAATCAGGGTAGGTGTATTTGGTCTTAACCTGAGACTTGCACCGCTAGTACTCGCGACAATCAATATACTTTGGTTTTGGTCGTCCAGGGCTTTAACAGGTTATGTGTACGCCTCTTCTGGGTATATTGAGAATCGTAGTGTATTGGGTGTGATGTCAAGATGGAAGTATCACTCCAATCATAGTGGAGATGATGATCACGTAGGATACGGAACTGGTGCTCTTATATGCTGCAGCTATCGGGATATTATGACTAGGTCATTTTTATCCGATTATAGAGACTAGTTACCAGAGATCTGATATGTGCTTCGTACGGGGCAGACACAATTCCAGTCCCAGGCCTAGCACGTGACATCCGATGCTGGATCGCAATACGCAATACTACGTATACTACGCCTGATAAAGATTACATATTCCTTTAAGAATATTTCTGGAGAATTGGGTAGGCACGGTGCTTTGCTAGAAGCCAACCATGTCTTGTAAATCGGTAAAAACGTAGTACTAGGTACGTACGTGTTTCAATAGTCCGATGATCGAATTTACTGCCAACATATCCGAGGATCTCATGGGTCACTTCCCGAAGATTCGCCGATGACGTATGACTCGCACTTTATTAATCTGGGATTAATTATAAGAGAGAGAAAATTAATCTGGGATTAATTGCGGAGATATTTTATCTAGGAATAAAATATTATTTAAAGAGAGAAAGAACGATTAATTTGGAATTAATCGATAAAATAATATATTCGATATATTATAAGAAATTAGATTTCGACGCGGAATTAAAATTAGATTTTAATTCGGGCGAACGAGTTAATTTAGAATTAATTCGCTAGCGACGTGAATAGTAATTTCGCTAGGCATACTTATTTAATTAAATTTGATTTAATTACGTCACAACGGAAAATTCGTTAATTCGGAATTAGCGAACCCGAGCCCGGGAGTGTTTGCGGGCCCACTCGCATTTCGAATCAAATGCGGCCCACAAGTCACATCACGCGTCACGTCGCAAGTCACTCACATGTCACATCCACATTTTGGTGATGTGTGTCATGTCACCTTTTTGGTGATGGAAGTGGTTGAGAGCAATTATTACTCTTTTCCCTCCAAATTGCTTTTGGAAAGCATATACCAAAAATGCTTTGACTTTGGTGAGACAATTTTTTGGTATTAGGTTTTGGAAACCAAACACACCACTTCTCTTTGTTCTCTCTCCCTCACGGCTTGGAAGCCAAAAACTCTCTCAAATTTCTTCAATGGCCGAGAGGTGCATGAAGGGTAAGGGAAATTTTGTGGCAAAATTTCCTAGTGCTAGCACACCAAAGAGTCATCCAAAGGTGATAGGGAAACAAACTCATGGGCATGGAATCCACATCCAAGCTTGGAGCTTGACCGAAACTTGGAGAGCACAAAAGGGAGCCATTGCCGAGAGCTTCATGGAGGAGCAAAAAGATTTTTGTTGTTCCTCGCATCACAAAAGCCGATCATTGTAAGTATGATTCTGCCATACTTCTTTGTTGTATTCACACATGTTTCTATGCTTGAATGATCTTGGGACTATAGTAGAAACCCAGCAATGGTATCTTGAGCCTTGTTTAAGCATGGAATTTGAATTAGGGTAAAATTGGGTAAAAATGATTTGAGCATGTTTTGATGAAATTGATTGTTGACATATGCTTGAATGATGATAACATGGTGTTATGCATGATCAATTTGATGAAAATTGGATTGGATCAATTTTTCCCCAAATCATTGGCTTGGCCGAATGTGAAGGTGCCCTAATGTCATGGTATTTTTTTTATTTTTTGAATCATTGGATGAGTTTGAATGACTTGGGAATTGTTGATTTAGGATTTAATTGGATTAAAATCCAAATTGGACAATAATCCCAAAATATTGTGACTTAGTAGCATGGAAAATGATTGATTTTTTGATTCAATTGTGTTGGACATAAGTTGATGATGATAAGCATAATTAATTATGTAAATTGGTGTTTTGGAAATATTAATTTGGTTAATTAATTATGGCTATACACTTTGATTAATTAAATTGTGAAATTTGGAATTTTTGTAATTTAAATTAATTGGGCTTATTTTGGAATTGGGCTTGAAAAGTTGTATTTGGGCTTAATGGGCTTGGTTGGGCCAAGTTTGGTTTAGGCTAATTGGTTGGATCCAATTGGGCCCAAAACCATATCCATAAAGTCCAAATATAATAAAATGGACCTTTAATTTTAATTGGGCCTAATGGGCCTAAATTGGTTTCTTGGCAAATAAGGGTGATTCCTTTAATGGGCTTTGGTATTTGGGTTTGATCCATATTGACCAAAGTCCATGCCTTAAGAAATTAATTGAAAGCCCATTGGACTTTAATTAAATTAACATTGGATGTTAATTGGGCTTTGAGACCCGTAACGATTAGATTTGGAATCTAAGTCGTAAAGGCACATTAAAAAGTGTAATTATTTAATTTAGAATTAAATATAGTATTAGTATTAAATACAAATTAAATTGGATTTAATGTTGTAGTTTAATATAATTCAAGAATTCGTACTTTGAGTACTTATTCTTAAAACGAGTTTGACTCGCGCAAAATCAAATGGTTGTTTGAACATTGGATGGTCATTAATTTCAAATTAATTAATTGGATTATATTGATTGATAACATGCTTTGTGTGAATACATGGATACTATGTATGAATAATGTATATCGGATGGATATTAATGGGTGAGGGCAATTTTGGAAATTGTTGTAATAAATTTAGAATTTATTAAATTGGACCTGCGTGTCCAGCCTATTACCTCTTGACTCTTTGTATTTCTCTTCTCACCTATTCCCCTCAATGTAAATGAGGTTTCTTTAGAAGTGTTATGTAATCGGGTAGAAGTAATACTTGTGCTAGCAGGAGAGAGGAAAGGGAGAGATTTGTTCTAGGAACAATGTGTTAAGTATCCATCCGCATATCATTAATATTTTATTTATACGCGCCTTATTATGTTTTTAGAATGCATGTTTAAGGGTGTATGATGATGAGACCTTAACAAAGATAATTAATTGGTTGCCAATTACACGAAAAACCCTCAACACATATTAAGCGTTTTTCCTTCCATTGAGTGATTCTTACTCAAGATCCAAGATTGGCACTGGTTTGTTGGCCAAAGTAAAGACCTTTGTCCATCGCGGATGTGTTTGAATCATGAAGGCTTTGTTCCATATCGGTGTCTTGTCCAAGTTGTGATTTGTTGGCCAAAGTCAAGATCACTTCTTGTCCATCGACATCGATTACGAAGCTTTCTAAGGTCAATGGGTTCCGCTTAACTGGGATCATTAAGTTTGTTGTGCCAAAGCCAAGGCTTAGTTGATTCAGAGGAAAAAGGTTAGGGAATATATTGGATATATTGGCATATATAAGATATATGTTTCAGACTTGGATGTCCACCTACTGGATCTAGGAATTGGATGGGATCCAATTGATCTTAGAAATCTACCTAGTTAATTATCATACAATTTGTTGGCCAAAGTCAAGATTGTGTGTTTTTTAACAGGATCCTAGCCCACTAGGAAACAAGGTTTCCCGAGTACTCCACAGAGGGTTAAAGGCTCGCCGAAAAATAGTGAGAGGCAAGTATTAAATTTTCAATATTCGTTTAGTTACTTGCCAATACGCGCTCATTTCAATTTTTTCGTCAAATAATTAATATATTAGTTGGACTAATATTTAATCATTGTTTTATTTAAACAGTTGGACTGTATTCAAACTACTTCAAATTATAGTTGATTATATAATTGGATTATAATAATCAATATATTTGAATTAACCAAACAAATTATAGTTGGTTATATAGTTAGACTATAGTAATCATTATAATAAATAGTACCTAAAATCGTTGATTGGATAGTTAGACTATAGCAATCAAGATAATTGAAAGATTAGCGTTTTAAACATGAACCTGAGTGAAAATGTCTTTTAAACGGCTTTAATTTTCAGATTGGGAATAAAATCTCAGGATAGTCCTGGGGACCGAGAAGTTACTTTATTTGATAGAGTGATGTCTCGAGCCTAAGCCCGGAGTTGAGCAAATAGTAGAACATGATATTTGGAATATTCATGTGATGATAACTTTAGTGCTTAATCTGTTACGCTTGCCGCAAAGACTCTTTAATTTCTTAATCAGAACTAAGGATTAGATCATTATAGTATGATAATGAAATTGAAGGATCTTCATAGATCTATCTTAAGATCTTAGAAGTACAAATTGCAATAGAAAACTCTTGGAGAGTTAATGGCTATACTCAAGGAGACAAAGCCAGAGTTTGCAATAGGGCAAGAAGCGCAAGGCGCATCTTACTTCGACTTCCCAGAAAGCCAAGGCTTGGCCAAAGGCTTCTGGGTGTCGAAAAGGGGCAAATGCAAAATCATTATAATCTTCTGGGAAGACAAATGACATATCCCAAGATGTCTGCCTAAATTATGGCAAACGGGGTCACTGGAAGCATGACTGCTGTATGGACAAGGCAGACATGAAGGAAGTGAAGAGGGGTAAGGCTCCGGCTTCAACAATGTTTGTTATAAACATGTTCACTACTAGTATTAAAATTGGATTTTAGATACTGAGTGTGGTACATAAATATTTACTGATGTGCAGAATTTGCTGACAACAGGATACTGACTTCAGATGAGATTGATCTGCGAATCGGAAACGGGACGAGAGTCGCTGTTTTGACCGTAGAAACCTAAGTTTGGGAACTACCCTTCGGGTGTGTACTTAAATTAGGAAACTGTTACAATGTAACTAGTTTGACTAGAAACATTATCTCTATATCAGAGTATAATCCGTTGCGGATATACCTTTATATTCTAGAACACTAAAGTGTTTCATTTTATAAAGATGATATTGAGATAAACACATTATATGTGAATAACAGTATTTATATTTTGAATATAAATAAATCTCAAACATATAACAGGACAAACAAATAGATCAAACTGATTTAATCAGATGAGACTTATTTGTGGCATTGTTGTCTGAGACACATTAAACAAGACTCGTATATCCACACTTTTGAAGAGTGGATACTAGGACTGATTTGATTCTATTCAAATAATGTCTACGAATCTAGTTTATGAGGCAAAGTGCCTAAAATACCTTTTACTTGGTAAAAGTGTAATTGCCATCGATCTGTTAGCCCTCGTTCATAGTGACGTAAGTGGGCTCATATCTAGCTAGGCTAGAGGTGGATATGAATACTTCGAAACCTTTACGGATGTGGCATCGCGTTATGGTTATGTGTTTCTTGTGAAACACGAATCAGAAACTTTCGAAAGTGTGGATATACGAGTCTTGTTTAATTGTGTCCCAGACAACAATGCCATTTATAAGTCTCAACTGATTTACTCAGTTTGAGCTATTTGTTTGTCATGTCATACGTTTGAGATTCATTTATATTCAAAATATAAATACTGTTATTCACATTTAATGTGTTTATCTCAATATCATCTTTATAAAATAAAACACTTTAGTGTTCTAGAATATAAAGGTATATCCACAACGGATTATACTCTGATATAGAGATAATATTTCTAGTCAAACTAGTTACATTGTAACAGTTTCCTAATTTAAGTACATACACAGAGGGTAGTTCCTAAACTTAGGTTTCTACGGTTAAAACAGCGACTCTCGTCCCGTTTTCGATTCGTAGATCAATCTCATCTGAAGTTAGTATCCTGCTTGTTAGCAGATTCTGCACATCAGTACATATTTATGTAACATACTCAGTATCTAAAATCCAATTTTAATACTAGTAGCGAACATGTTTATGACAAACATATTTGAATTCGGAGCCTTGCCCGTCTTCAATTCCTTCATGTCTGCCTTGTCCATACGGCAGTCACGCTTCCGTGTCCCCGTTTGCCACAATTTAGGCAGACATCTTGGGATATGTCCTATGTCTTCCCAGAAGATTATAATGATTTTTCCTTTGCCCCTTTTCCACACTCCAGAAGCCTTTGGCCAAGCCTTGGCCTTCTGGGATGTCGAAGTAAGATGCGTCTTGCGCTTCTTGCCATATTGCAAACTTTGGCTTTATCTCCTTGAGAATAGCCAATAACTCTCCAAGAGTTTACTATTGCAATTTAGTACTTCTAAGATCTAAGGATAGATCTATGAAGATCCTTCAATTTCATTATCATACTATAAGGATCTAATCCTTAGTTCTGACTAAAAAATTAAGGAGTCTATTTGGCAAGCTTAATGGATTAAGCACTAAAGTTATCATTACATGAATATTCCAAATATCATGTTCTATTATTTGCTCAACTTCGGGCTTAGGCTCGAGATGTTATTCTATCAAATAGATTAACTTCTCAGTTTTTAGGACTATCCTGAAGTTTTATTCCCAGTTAAGCGGAACCCATTGACCTTGGAAAGCTTTGTAATCAATGTCGATGGACAAGAAGTGATCTTGACTTTGGCCAACAAATCACAACTTGGACAAGACACCGATATGGAAAAAATCCTTCATGATTCAAACACATCCGCAACGGACAAAGTTCTTGACTTTGGCCAACAAACCAATGCCAGTCTTGGATCTTGAGTAAGAATCACTCAATGGAAGGAAAAATGCTTAATATGATGTTGAGGGTTTTTCGTGTGTAATTGGCAACCAATTAATTATCTTTGTTAAGGTCTCATCATCATACACCCTTAAACATGCATTCTAAACACATAATAAGGCGCATATAAATAAATATAATAATGATATGCGGATGGATACTTAACACATTGTTCCTAGAACAAATCTCTTCATTTCCTCTCTCCCGCTAGCACAAGTATTACTTCTACCCGATTACATAACACTTCTAAAGAAACCTCATTTACATTGAGGGGAATAGGTGAGAAGAGAAATCCACAGAGTCAAGAGGTAATAAGCTGGACACGCATGTCCAATTAATAAATTCTAAATTTATTACAACAATTTCCAAAATTGCCCCCACCCATCTAATATCCATCTGATATACATTATTCATACATCGCATCCATATATTCACACAAGCATGTTATCAATCAATCTAATCCAATTAATAATCTAAAAATTAATGACCATCCAATGTTCAAACAACGATTTGATTTTGCGCGAGTCCAACTCGTTTTGTGAATAAGTACTCAAAGTACGAATTCTTGAATTAAATTAAACTACAATATTAAATCCAATTTAATTTGTATTTAATACTAATTCTAAATTTAATTCTAAATTAAATGATTACACTTTTTAATGTGACTTTACGACTTAGATTCTAAATCTAATCGTTACGGGTCTCAAAGCCCAATTAACATCCAATGGGCTTTTAATTAATTTCTTAAGGCATGGACTTTGGTCAATATGGGTCAAACCCAAATACCAAAGCCCATTTAAGGAATCACCCTTATTTGCCAAGAAACCAATTTAGGCCCATTAGGCTCAATTAAATTTAAAGGCCCAACTAATTAAATTCCAATATTCCAAATATCATAATTTAATCAATTAAAGTGTATTAGCCATAATTAATTAGTCGAATTAGCATTTCCAAAATATCAATTTATTAATTAATCATGCTTTCTAATTATCAATTCATGTCCAACATAATTGAAGCAAAATCAATACCAACATGCTTCCAAGGCTCACGGCAATTAGGGAACTTTTATATCAATTTTGATTTCAATCCAATTAAATCACAAACTTATATATCCCATGCATTTTAAACACATCCAATTGTCTAAAATTCAAAATCACCAAGAGCTTAGGGAACCTATACCATTCGGCCTTAGTGAGACAAGGTCATTCGGCCTAGCTCAAGGCCATTCGGCCAAGAGGAGATCCAATCGTCCAAGGTAATGGCTATTCGGCCTAGCTCAAGGCCATTCGGCCAAGAGGAGATCCAATCGTCCAAGGCAATGCCCATTCGGCCTAGCTCAAGGCCATTCGGCCAAGAGGAGATCCAATCGTCCAAGGCAATGCCCATTCGGCCTAGGTCAAGGCCATTCGACCAAGAGGAGATCCAATCGTCCAAGGCAATGGCCATTCGGCCTAGCTCAAGGCATTTGGGGAAAATTTATCCAATTAATTTTTCATCAAATTGATTATGTACAACTCAAAGTTAACATATTATAAGCATGCTCAAACAAATAATTTCATCAAATCATGCTCAAATCAATTTTACCCAAATTTTACCCTAAATTTATTTCATGCTCAAAATGGCTCTGATACCATTGTTGGGTTTCTATTAAGTCCCAAGGATCAATTCAAGCAAGAAATCATGTGTGAATACATCAAGAAGTACGGCGGAATCATACTTACATTGATCGGATTTTGATGCGAGGAACACAAGCCTTTTGCTCCCTTGATGAAGCTCTCGGCTTTCTCCCTTTTCGGTCAACTCCATGGATGAATCTCCAAGCTCCAAGCTTTATTTGATGATTCCATGCTCATGAAATTAGTTCTCTATCACCTTAGGATGACTCTCCATGTGCTAGCATAGGAAAAATTGCAACAAATTTTCCTTTTCACTTCTTGTAGTTCACGGTTTTGTGAAGAAAATGAGAGAGGAAGAAGTTTGGCCCTTGGCCGAAACTTGTGAGAGAAGAGAGAAGTGGTTGTGTTGATTATTTTGATTTCCAAAATCCATAAAAAAGATATACCAAATTTTGGTATTAGGCTTTCCAAAAGTCAAACCAAGATTTGGAGCCAAAATGGAAATAAATGCCTTCCAACCACCTTACATCACTCATGAATAGTGACTAATGATTTGACGTTATGGTTATAAGCATACGAAAGATTGATGCATGTAAGTGAGCCTAAACTTGTTTTAAAGCTTTACTTTTGATTTTTAGAAAATCAAGTTTCCATTCTAGAGTTGGTAAGCCACTCCT